>PVHP010020261.1:0-30864 GCA_004024765.1 Zapus hudsonius | reverse complement strand
TTAAGAACTGCTTTGTTATTTTTGTGGGTGTGAAAGAGACGTATAAGCGGCATTCCAAATTACAAGAATATATGCAAATCCAGTATGACATCAAATAGCACCATGAGGCAGGGGAATGTCAACTGTTATTAGTAATATAAATTTAACTTTCTCAGGTAGGTCATAGGATAAAACCTATGGCCATAAGGCCAGTGGGATAATACATGCTTTGACTCTGAGGACTTAACAATATGTGTACTTTACATTCTTGCCTGCACGCTTGTAAGTGCACATCATGGCTGGGCTTGACCTCAACTGGTGGCTGATATAACAGGTTCACAAGGGTCAAAGCATCATGGGTAGGGCTCCAGTTTCCAGTCAGGGAGTTTAATCTTAGCATCTCCACATATATATTTGTTTTTGAACCAGGGCGTGGCTGCTTAGCCTTGGTTTTGAGAAGAATGACTCTGCTATTCTTTGCCTTCTATTTTTTTTGTTTTCAAACCTAAAAGCTAATGTCAAGAATTTTTCAACACAGAGACATGTGGTTCAGAGTTTCAATTTGTCACATGGTGGCATCGTTTCTCAGAGCCTCAGTTTCCTCGTCTGATTTATGAACGGATTGGATCAGAGAACATTGATCAGGTCTATGTTTTAGCTTAGAAATGCTTCTAACATGGAATTTGAAATGTCAGCCTTTTATCAGCCCTAATGAGACAGCTCGATCACCCCACCACATTTAGGGATATTCTTAGGATACAAAGGAGCCAAATACAAAGAATTGTAACCAGCTCTCTTTACAATCTCTTCGATCTCTTAACCAGGATCTTTGATAAAAATGACAGCTGGGCTTTGGGGAGCAACACTGCCTCCGGTGACTCCTATTTTCCACTGTAAAGTTCAGGTCCATAGCAGTAATTATTTCCTAACTTTCAGATGATGACAATTACCTAGAAGTTTGTATATATCAAGGTAACCCTGAGAAAGCTCTTCAAATGTGTCAGATTTATAAAGAAATGGAACAATTAAGAGAAGTATATTGCTGTTTTCTTTAGCAAGCACAATGATGATGACTCATGAGACCCCAGATTCCATTATTAAATTAAAAAAATACATTTAGAAAACATTATATTAATAGAAGTGATCCCTTTATATTTGCATTTCCTTTGATTTATTAATTGAATTATTGTCATAATGTTTGTGTTGAAAGTTATAAAGGCCCTGGTTATCTACTTCTAGTTTTTTTTTTTAAAGGAAACACTGAAGATCCCAATAACAAAGCATCCGTAAAACTCACCCATCATGACTCAGGCAACTGAGCGGAAGAGGGGGCAGAAAGATTGTAAGAGCCATGGTGGGGGAGAATATCCAGAGACATTGTCCCCCTCTGCAATAACACACAAAGAAAAAAAACTGGCTACCTCTTGTACAATTCATAACCCCCTACCTACCCCATGGACAGATCCAACATGCCCACGGAGGAGGGCTCCCAGTGGGTTGGGGAAAAAGAGGAGGGAAATGGGGGTACCATCACAAGATTTGCCCATACAATGTAACTAATTATTGATAATAAAGATATTTAAAAATATTTTTATTTATTTTTTTGCAAACAGAGAGAGCTAGAGAGAAGAGAGACAGAAAGAGAAAATTGGGCTTGCCAGGGCCTCCAGCAGCTGCAAATGAACTCCAGATGCATGCATCTGGCTTTGTGTGGGTACTGGGGAATCAAACCTGGGTCATGTCACTTTGCAGGCGAGCGTCTTAACTGATGAACCATCTCTCTGGTCCCCCTACTCCTACTTTTTAGGTGTTAGATTAATAAAAATGTGACTTTTGGGAGTGGTTTAGTGGGTTTTGGTATGGCGCTGCTTCAGTTTAGGCTAAGCTACTCTGCCATGTCGTTTTAGCACTAGAAATGAGAGGAATATTGTGGAACCATGGATGGCAGGGGCTGGGTGTCATTGTGCCTAGGTTTATGAGGTTGTGTGTCTAGAAGTTCCAGTTCTTTAGTGGTGTCTCTAATAAGAAGGGTTGGATTACATAGGGCTAGGTACGACTTTTTAAAATAACTTTCATTCCAAGACAGGTGACTTCCCAATGCATGGTTCATTCTCTGACTAGATTCCTTAAACTTCAGCCCTGTTTTTCTAACCCTTTCTAGATCATGCCTCTAGGAGGCTTTCTTTAACACTCAAATCTAACATCCTTTCCTGAAGAAGCACAATTCTTTAGACATTAAGAATGTCTCTGCCTTCCAGGTAAGATCTGTGTGCCTGTACTTGATGTTACAGACTTCATGGTTGGATTCAGCCACCTTCATGCATTGCCCCCCTACACAAATAAAATGCCCTGCTGGTTCCCAATAAACCCTTACATTAAGGTCATTTCCTTAACTCATCCTGTCTAAATTTTCCTCAGACCTAATGGTCCAGAAAGAGTCACCCAATCCAGAACCAAAGATTTTTCCTTGTGACTCTCAGTGACCCTCTATAGGGTTCGTGCATTATCCATGGCTTCGGAGTGTAGGTTCTCAATTTAGGATTTCTTTTACATCTTTCTACCTCCCCCAAACCAAATACATTAGTGTCCACTATGTATTTGTTAAATGAATTAACTCACCATGGAAGAATTCAGAATATCAAACAACAATTGTCTGACAAATCAAAATTTCTTTTCAGAAAGTATACATTAATTATTCTGGTAAATTTTCTCTAAAAAATGAATGTCTTGGGCCGGGCATGGTGGCCATGCCTTTAATCCCAACTACTTGGGAGGCTGAGGTAGGAGGATCACTGTGAGTTCGAGGCCAGCCTGGAGCTACAAAGTGAGTTCCAAGTCAGCCTGGGCTGGAGTGGGGGGGGAGAAAGAAATGACTGCCTTAGGTTTCAGTGCTCAGATTGGACTTTTTGTTTCTGAACTATTTGACCTCTTAGCTATGTTTTGACAGTTGCATGCAGCACAATGATATTTTAAAGGGGCAAGGACAACTGGCTTGTACATTACCTTGTGTGCCCACAAAGGAACACAGATCAGTTAGGGCTGTGGCTTAGACTAGTGCTGACCAGAAGCAACTTATTTTGTAAATTTATCCATCAGGAGTCTATTTCTATTTTGATTGTTACCTATAATCACTTGTCATTGTGTCAGTTAAGGGCTCTATAGGCTTTGTCTAATAATCACTTGTTCTATTGATAAGAGTTAATGTGCTTGATGTAGTTGATAGCCATGATATATACAGTCTTGGACACAGGGTTGGTTATTAACTTTTTCTCTCAGCAGAAGTGATGTGTTGTCATGATAACCTCCTCAACACACCTTTGCTTCCTTCTGGTTCTGGGAACTCCTCTCTAGATCCAAGAGTAGTCATAACTTTGCCCCTATAAGCCACAGGCTCCCTGCTCCCCACTGTGGTACCCCCACTCCTTGGAGGTGGCATCTTTCACTAAAAAAAGTTCTTACAAATGCCCAATTCTGAGTGCACCATCTTTTTATTTTCTTAAGTCACTATTTCTTATTAAAATGGAGAGCATTTCTAGGTAATAGTCAAGAGAAAATGAGATGGAATGATCAGTTATTTTGAAACTTCAGCTCGCATTATTTTCGCTGTATATGTGTCCATATCTGTGTGGGTGTGTGTATTCGTATGTGCACATGTGCAGGTGGTGACCAGAGGTCAATGTCGGGTGTCTCTCAGTCTCTCTACACCTTATTCTTTGAGATAGGGCCTCTCTCTGAATCTGGAGCTCACTGATTTGGCTACACTAACTGTTCAGCAAGTCTCAGGGATCCTCCCGGCTCCCCCACTTCCCCTTTTAGGGCTGCCACGCACGCCTAGATTTGATCTTTACCCACTGAGCTCTCTCTCTCTAGCCCCTAATTTGGATTTTTTCCCCCATTTCAACATGAACTGCAGAGTCTGGGGTTATTCAAAGCATGATAGTAATAGCTCTCTTTTTTGTCTTCTCGGTGGCTCTGAGACAATGGCGAAAGGTAACTGTTTTCTGATATTTGAATAAAGGTAAGAGACCAACTAGAGATGGTAAGGTCAGGGGGTTTGAGCCCTCCCTTCCATCTAGAGAGCCCAGTTTGTTCCACAGGTTCCTGAGCAAACCCTGGATTGGTCACATGGTGGATCCTCCCCCTTAAGAAGTCAGAAAGAAAGCAAGTGGTCAGGTGGCCACATGTTGAAGGGGATCCTAGCATTAAACAGGAAATGTACTTAAAGGAAAGTTACAGTAACCTAACCAGCTTTATGGTCAGGATGGAGGTGTTCTACGCCCGGGCAACCAGTGACACCTTTACAATTGGCTCATAAATATTGTAGCGCAAGATTGCTGAAAGTGGAAAGCTTTCATTTTCTTTGCTTTTCTATATCACATGTTTAATTCTGTTTAATTTTTTGACTCCATCTAGGTCTGGGCTTTTTTTATTAGTTTTTTAATAATTTTTAAAAAATATTTATTGTCCATAATGAGTTACATTATTTAGTGGGCAAACCATGCGTTGTTATCCCGACTTCCCCGAGTTTTTAAATAATTTTTAAAAACATTTTTATTCACTTAAACTTATACATATATGTATATATATATATATATAAACACAACAATGTACTCAGTATCATAGGTTATTAGATAAAGCCATTGAATCCATGGTGACATTCCCTTTTATGCATTAGTTATTCTCCCCCCATGACTTTTACATTCTTTCTGCCCTCTCTTCTGCAAATTTCCCTGAGTCATAGTGGGTGAATGAAAATTTTCCATAGTTATTAGGTTTAATTCTATTTAATTTTGTTCAGCAAGAATTATAAAAAGGAAACATGATTAGCATCCATAACCTCATTCTTTTCAGCTATAAAAGAAACAACTGCGCTACGGATAAATGGGACACAGTCAAGTTCTTAAAGGTTCTGGAAGAAAATCATTTGGCAACTAAGCATGTACTGTATCTTTCTCTCTACTGTATCTTTCTCTCTTCTGTTTCCCAGTGCCTATTTGCATACATCAGTCTTGAGTGATGCTCCGCTCACTCCATTCTGGTTCACTGGTCTCCAGGGGACATTTTATTATCTATGGTGCTTTTGATACAGAAAAGGAAAGATGGTCTATTATAAGCTTAAACATGACAAAAATGTAATTCATACAAGTCATGAAGTTAAGAATTTTCCTAGAAAGTGTTGGACTAAAAAGTCCTTTTCATACACTGGGGCAAACTGAACTAGAAGAGCTGGAATGGTATGATTATTTCTGTGTATTGGAAATAATTTGTAAGAGATATTTTATATTACAATTGTGTATAAGTCTCCCCTGGGATCCATCTATATGACCTTTAAGAATTCTTTCGGAAGCCGGGCGTGGTGGTGCATGCCTTTAATCCCAGCACTTGGGAGGCAGAGGTAGGAGGATCGCTGTGAGTTCAAGGCCACCCTGAGACTACAGAGTGAATTCCAGGTCAGCCTGGACTAGAGCGAGACCCTACCTTGAAAAACAAACAAACAAAAAATAAATAAATAAATAAATAAAAAAGAATTCTTTTGGGCTGGTGAGATGGCTCAGCGGTTAAGGCACTTGCCTCCAGTACCTAAGGTCCCTGGTTCAATTCCCCAGTACCCACATAAGCCAGACCCACAAGGTGGTGGCCTTGGTTTTCTCTCTCTCTCTCTCTCTCTCTCTCTCTCTCTCTCTCTCTCTCTCTGCTTGAAAATTAATAAATAAAATATTTTTTAAAAGTGTCTCCTATTTAAAAAAAAGAATTCTTTCAAAGTGTAAGCAAAAATGTGTGTACCTCTCAGTCATCTCCCATACCTGTGAAGATGCTTGAAATCTTGGATAGTATTCTATATTTCTGTCTTAATTAAGCCCTTGTCATCCACTGTCTCTGTCACTTTTGCAGTTTAAGAAACCACAGCAAAACTAGCATGAATTTATCTTTACTTCATTTTTAGCAACGTCAGTATATGACGTTTTCTTTCCTGTAATACATGGAGAATGTACTTACACTTTGGGGCCACTATTGAGTAAAATAAAGGTTACTTGAGATACTTCAATGGTTGATCTGATAACCTAGAGAGTGATTACGTAACCGACAGGAGGAGGGTCGTGTACACATTGCAGATCCACTGGAGAGGAGCACTCACACCTCAGGTGGAATAATATGTGATGTCATCATGATCCTCAGAATGGTGTACAATTTAACATTTGTGAACTGGAATTTTCTATTTAATGTTTTTGAATTGCATTTAGCTATGGGTGACTGAAACTGCAGAAAGCAAAATCACAAAGAAGAATATTGAATGTGCCTTAGATACCAAAAAACATTTGAAAATATTTTTAAAAAATATCTGCATGAAATCAATTCAATCTTACTGGATGAGCAAAATCATCGTTCTATTCATACATGATTTGAGACATTATTTTTGTATTCCTAAATAAATAAATTACATCTAAGTTCTGCAGTTATTTGTGTGATCTTTTTAAAAAAGCTATTTATTAATTTATTATTTATTCTTGCTTTCAGTTGACTCTTCTATAAAATGAAGAACTGGATTAGGTCATTTTCAAGTTTCCAGACAGCTGAATATTTGTTGCTATTTTTTTACAGATGAGACTTGATCAAATGATGGAAAAAATGAAATTTATCTTGGTCTGTTCTTTTCCCATTCAATTTATCCTCTACTCAGTGAGATTCTCCTGACATTCACTTGAGACACACTAGTGCTATCCTCTCCATAAAATCCAGCTTTGGGAGGATCTACAACCAATCACTGAAATTTCAGTGCAATATGGCAGAGGAAAATGAACAGTAGATTAGTATCTGTCATGACGCATGAGCTCAAGCTTTCAGGGTCACTTATTTATTTTGAAGCCTTGAGCAACTTACTGACCTCTTAGGTATGATTTCCTCATTTGTGAGACAGGCTTAAGATTGGATATCTTGTCTGTTTACATCACAGGCTAATATAGGCTACAGATGGAATAAAATAAGAGAAAGCATTACCTAGCCCCATGCATTTTAAGCTAATGTATTCCCCACATGGTATTTTAGGCTTCAACCTCTCTGGAAATCCAAGCATTCGCTTAAGTGAGAGAAAGCATCAGGTTTCTTTGATGCTAGGTACCACACCTTAAAGGTGGTTATCAACCCCACCTATGTAGAGGTTGGCCTGGTTCCTAAATATAGTAATTGACCCACTTAGAATTGGTGAAAAGGAAAGGAGTTGTTTTTGTAATTAAGCTCCCCACCCCCTTTCTCATGGAAACACGAGTAATTTTCAATCTTCCAGAAGATGGTTCTATCACCAGTTTCACTGACTATCTGTGAGAAATCCTTTAGCTCTCACAGCCTTGCTTAGAGGCGGCAGAGAAGTGTCTTCTCACCTCTGATCTTATTCTTCATGTCACCTTTTGTCAAGCAGGAGCTGTGAGGGAAGAAGTTTGAGGTTACTGCTTCCTGTCTCCACACCTCTAGCTAGTCGAGCTGTTAGGAAAGCCTTTGCAAAGGAAAGTCCTCAATTCACCATCAAAACAACTTGCCAATTCAGTTAGAGAAATGTCAGCCAAACCAACCTTTTGATAAGGTAAGCAAATACAATGGAGATGCTAACAATGGCTCTCTTTTCACCTAGTAGGTCTGACCTAGGAAAACCACTCCCAAGAAGGAAAAATCAGTCATATGTTTTCAGGAGAAGGGTTGGGTCCATTCCTAGATCTGAAAAGGGGAAATCAAACAGAAACTACTATGGGGAAGCTAAATGTTCTTTTAGCTTCTTCTGACTTTAGACACATTATTAAAATTTTACATATGTCCTTAAATTGTTGAAATACTATGGATCCCTAGAAACTCGGAGAACCAAAATACATATTCAGGCCACTGTCATTTGGCTTTCCGGTTATCAGTTGCTTTGGTTTATCTCTGTCTTTATACTTCATTGCCATAGAGCATTGGGTGGGGGGGTCTTACCCACATGCTCCATTTTAGAGAAAATAAATGGAGTCAGAGGCAGTCTATGTACTAGATATCATTATGGTCCCACATATTCAGTATCCATTAGGAGAATTCTTTCCTTTCTCTTTCATCAAAATTAAATTGCTTTCATTTAGTGTCTCTTTAAAGTGGATGGAGAGGTGGAGGCCCTAGCAAAGAGTTTTCATTTAGAGTTTTTAAACTATTGTTACTAACCAAGGTGAAATTAAGAGCTCTAAAGGATATAGATATATTTATTTATTTTTATTTGTGTGTGTGTGTGTGTGTGTGTGTGTGTGTGTGTGTGTGTGTGTGTTTCCAGCCTGAAGACAGCCTCGGGTGCTGTTCCTCCAGACAGTCCCATTTCTTTTTTGACATAGGATCTCTCAATGGCCTAGAGCTCTCATTGGCTGGCCTGTGAGCCCCAGGGAGCCACCGTTTCTCCCTCCATAGTGCTGGGATCACAGGTGCACCACCACATCTGGCATTTTTTAAAGTGTTAGATAGCTTTTATTTATATTTTACATAAACCACACTAAAATGCCTTTCAGTAAGTGAAAGGCAGCATCGTTAGATACAAGGAGTTCTAATTGAGTTGTCAGAGGCAAAACAATTACTTCTTTAACTTTAACCCTTTAACCCTTGTCTGTCATGGACTAATTAATGAACACAAGTTGAAACACAGGCAGGTGTTGCTTGGAATTTTCCCTAGTGTTTAAACATATTCATATAACCAGTTATATAAATCTAAAGATAAAAGCAATCTTCAATAAGTTTTGAGGTGGTATTCCCCATCTTGGTGAAAAGTTGAACAATACTAAGTCCAATTATATCTTTAAGAGAAAGCAGTGATAGTATATACTGAACCAGAATACTATTTGCTGTTTTTTAAAAACACCATATTCACTTTACTGCAAGCCAATTTTACTTAAATAAGGACTGTCCAACAAAAATATCCTGTTAGCCATTCATGATCTGAATTGTGGTGTATGAAATCAACAAAGTTATGGTACACATTAAAAGCCATGAGACACTTCTGTTTTATAATAAATAAGGCAGTGGCCATTACTCATTAGTAGCTTTTTTAAGATAAGCTATTAAGTCTGCCCTTTCTTCTTTCTTCTTAATGCCAGCGAAGATCATTTTTGTTCCAGGGATGTATTTTTTGGGATTCTCCAAATACTCCATCAGTGTATCCTCTCCCCAGGTGATTGATACCTTTGTTCTTGTTGGTGTCCGTGTAGGAGAATACAGTGGCCTGACCGGTCTTCCACCCAAACAGACCATGGAGATTTGGTCTGGTCTTGTGCTTGTTTTCTTTCCCACAGTGTGGCACTGGGCACACGTCTGAACAAAGATCTTCTTGCCTTTCTCAACATCTTTAATTCGGTCACAAGCCTGACGTCTCGCTCTCTCCATATCTGGCATTTTTATGTGGTTAGTGGGGATGGAAGTCAGATCCTCATGTTTGCAAGGCAAGTATTTGGCTGACTGAATGATCTTCCCAGCCCAAGGATATAAATATTTAAAAAGCAACAGGTTTTAACAGCTTGAATTCCAAGCTAGTTCACTGTTAGCATAGAGCAAACAAATTATCTCAAGTGTAGTCCCTCTGCTTAAGGATCAGTTAATTTAAACTTCATCTGCGTTGACACAGAAGAGAGAGAAAAGGAAGCATTGGGCGCGTCTCCTTCTCGTCACATGGCCATATAATCAATAGGTTTCAAAATTTCCCCCAATGAACTTTTAGCGCAGAGTCACAAAATGGGGTATTATTTTTTCTTTCCTTGCTCCATTGCTGGTTATGTCATCAATCACCAGAACAATGAACATACGACAGCCAGCCTGATATAGAGACTGGGATTTCTCTTCCTTGAGGAAATTCTTGATTTGCAATGCTGAAGTCCAGTGAGCTCAGAAGAAATCCAATCAACCTTAACCACATAGTGTTTAAACTTGGAGGCCCCTTGATAGACAGAAAGAAAAGACATCATCTAGGTATCTCACTGTATGATGCCTTGTGAAGGAAAACAGTTCCAGAGGGGACAGACTGCGGCTTCTTCCTCCTGAGAAGCAGTCTGCACTCAAGCGCCGGGGAGTCAACTGTTTCCAGTAACCTCAGAGGTATTTTATACTTCCTTAGCCATCATCCCTGTGGCTGGAAAGATGTCTTCTTCATACTCAAGATGTCCAGACTTGAGCTCAGTTTCTAAGTCAATTGTCTATTCTAGCAATGGAGTGAAGAAAAGATGAATGAAGAAAAGATATAGGCCAAAGGAAAAATAGCCATTTGTTCATTGGTCTGTGTGACCTTGAGGAAATCATCTTCAACTTCTCCATTTCCCACCCTCACTATATCAAAGTCAATGTCAATTTTGCAAGTGTTAGCCTATAAACATTTCTCAACTCCTACTTTCCAAGGAGCTTAGTCCCTCTCACTCCTGGCTTGATTTACTACAAATACCTATTGTCCATAGTTACACGGTGGTATGCTCCAAAGTTACCTGTTACCTTCTCTGTTTTTTTTTTTTAATATGGGTCCATGGGTTACTTAGGGATTCGCTGCATGTATCAACTCCATGTTTATCCATGGAGCTGTGTGGACAGTCTTGAGACGGCGGTGAGCTGACGAGAGGAAGAACTCTTGGGAGGCAGTTGCAGTGAATAGCTCCTTTATTAGGTGGAGGAAGGTTGCTTTTATTTAGAAGGAAAAGGAGAGGCAGAGGCATAAGCAGCAAGAGGATTGGCAGGGGCAGGGTGGTCTGTGGATATCTCATGAAAGAATTGTTAGGGGCCAGCTGCATTGATAAGCTAGAAGGACTTTTTTGTTGCCTGGGCCTTGTTATCACCTTATAGCTGAATTATGTGAACTCCAATAAACTCAGGCCTTGAAGTGCCTGGGACTATCAGGGTTTTCTGGGACCCAATAGGTGTCTGGAGGTTAGAGAGGAAAGAAGACAGCCAAACTTTTGCCAGTCTCAGGATGAGATAATCAGGGTTTCAGGCCAGTTTCAACTTTTCCTTTAACCCTGTGTCCTCCGTGCCTTTCAGCAGGGTCCCACAGCTGAAGTGTTCTATATAAGTAAAAAGTCATGCACATCGAATTCTTGGCTTAAAAGTCTTCAGTAGGTTCCTATTGTTCCTGGTGAGAGAGACCCAAAGCTCTCTGGTATAGTGAACTGTGCTTTGCCCCTCTTGTCTTTCACAACTCACCACCCAGCAAAGCTAACTGAGGTAGCTGGAATTTCCACACAATACCACACTCTTCCACATAACACCACACTGTTTTATTGCCTCTTGTTTGTGAATACTTCTGTCTTTTCCTCTTTGTCTTATCCTCTCAATAACCTAATTTAACTTCATTCTTAAAATACACACACTTACTCACCTTACTCCAGTCCACAACCTGATGACTCTTCCCAGTCCAGTTTTTACTTAGTAAGCACAAGTCAAGCCAATGTAGGCATCATCCTTCATGTCTCAGGCCAGCACTCATCCTGTATAGAGATTCTTGGCTGGTTCCCCATTTACTCCCAGAACCTGTAGATCATTGCCACTATTTTAAAACTAGCTTTCTGTTTACCTATATTTCTTCCTCACTATAAGCTAACCAAGGAATCCATTTTTGTGAAATCAATTTTATCTCTTTTGTGTCTTGGGTAGATGTCACTACCCCCTGTCACATACACCCTGAAGCTTCTCTCTCTGCTTCATTGTGGGTGCTGGGAGCTGGGGACTATCTGGGGTTTCTCTCCAGCCTCAATCAGTTTCTTTCCCCACATCCTTTTTTAAATCCCTTCAAAACTCTATTCTCATCTTTTCCTTTTTACCAGCTCACAAAAGCTGACCACAAAAACTTTCTAACTTGGGATAGTTAATTTTCATTGTCAACTTGATAGATTTAGAATCACCTAAGAGATTCTCTGGGTGTGTTTATGAGGATGTTTCCAGGGAAGATTAACTGATGGGCTGCACTGACCCTGCATGTGGGTATCACCACTCCATTGGTCAGGGACCTGGACAGATTGTCAAGGGCAAAGGAAGAAAGCTAGTATTCTCTCTGCTTCTTGTCTTGCCCATGGAACTATGAAAGAAAAGAATTAGCAACAGAAACATTGTCTCAAGTGTTCAGTAAAGCATAAATAATGCACCTAACCTACACTCCCTGAGAAGGAGGCAACATGCTGGCATTTCTTGGTATTCCCATCAGAACTAGTCCAAATACTTAGTCCTTCTAAGTAAATGAAGAAAAAAATCTAAACAAATAAAAACAAAACAAGAGTTGGTTTTTTCATACCAAGACAAATTAAACTTTCAGGTTCTTTACGTGTTGATTCTTCATGCTTTGAGTGTTTTGGATGACTCCAAAACGAAACTAAAGTGGTGGAGACATAGGCCTTGGACAAGATTTGATGAGAGAGAATGCAGATAGAGATGTTGGTGGGAATGATAGAATAAGGTCATCAAAGAGATGCTATTAGTCTCACAATATTCTATTGAAAAGTATAACATGTGGTCCTTGCTGCCAGGAGACTTGGAAACTAGGGCCCAGAAAAAACACATATGATTGAAGAAAAGCTAAACGAATTGATGCATACAAGAGGCATTCAAAAGGCAAAATCTGAAATATTGCAAATGAGTTAGTTTGATAAAAATTGTGTTGAGACCCGAGGGAATGGTCCTGTGGAGCATAGCCATCAGTGGATGAAGAATGGGAGGGGCAATGCTCTTGGGTGTCCTAGGGATGCTGACTTACATGGTCTGGCTTGCTAAGAGGGTTTTAGTTTGAAGAAATGAAGTTGGAAAAGCCTGTGGCGGCCCATGGATTTGAGGATCAGAAGGAAGGTTTCTTCCTTCCTTCCTTCCTTTTTTCCTTTTTTCCTTCCTTCCTTCCTTCTTTCCTTCCTTCAGATGCCAATGACATAATACAGAATAGAAGAAAATATTTGTAAACCACATGGCATCTGATAAGGAACTTGTTCAAAAATATAAAAGAACTCTGATCATTCAATAATAAAGACAAACCAGTTAACAAGTGGGAAAATTATCTGAATAGACACTTCCATTAAAAGGATTCACAAATGGCTAATAAGCAGAAGATGTTCAGTGTCATTAGTCACTGGAGAAATGCCAATCAAACCATGAAGAGGCACGATTCTAGGTTCATTAGAGTGGCTGTAATAGGAAAGAGGGACAGTAACCAGTGTTGACAAGGATGTAGAGATATTGGAGCCCACATTCACTGGTGGGTATGTAGGATGGTGTGGTGGTTTGAATTAGGTGTCTCCACATAAACCCATGTGTTCTGAATGCTAGGTCCCCAGCTGGTGGCAATTTGGAAATCAGAGAATTGGTGGAGGAGGTGTGTTGGAGGGTGAGGGCTTGTGGATGGTATAGCCAGCTTCCGCTTGTGTCCTCATACATACTTCTATACAAATGTTTATAGTAGTATTATTCAAATAATAACATGATGACTAGAAAACCAAAATGTGTTATGTCCACATAATAGAATATTATTCATCCATTAAAGCAATGAAGCTTTGACATATCATATATCACAACATGGGCAAACATTGAAAGCTATGCTAAGTGAAAGAAGCCAGGTACAAAAGGCCATATATTCTATGGTTCCATTTATATGAAATGCCCTGAATAGATAAATAGAGCCAGAGAGTAGATATGTGGTTTCCAGAGGTTGGAGGAAGGGAATAATGCGAACTGACTGCTAAGAAGTGTTGTTTCCTTTTTGGGTAATGAATATATTCTGTGGTTATATAGTGGCCATACAGTCACAGTTTTCTGAGAATAAAATAATACAAACAAACCCAAAAGTAAAAGTTAACAAAACAAAACAAAACAAAAATACCACTGAATTTTATACATAAAAGGGTGAATTTTATCATATCTGAATTATGTTTCCAAAAAGGTATCTCTCTAGACTCAATATTGAGCCCCATTTCCATTCTTGGCTTATACCAATTAAATCAATATTTCTTAAAATGATAAGCCTTGAACATAGCTTTTCTTTAAAACATTCTTGATGTATGCAGTAGGATTGATAATAATATAGGAGATTTAAAAGCCATCAGAAATTTAGTTCTATGTAGCTGCTTTCTATTCAATACAAAAACAAAACACACAGATTCAGACCCAGGTTATAGTACAAATTTGAACACATTCTGATTCTATTTGGCTCTTGGGTGGATATGTGGGTGTGTACAAATAAGCTTTAAATGGTTATTAGCATGACCTCTCAGATAGCAAAAACAGGTTTTTCAATTTAAGTTTGCTTTAAAGACAAACAGCTATTTGTTTATCTTTACAAAATTGAAATCATGTTTCCAAATAAAATTGTACATGGTATTTTGTCTGTAAAGTTGACTCTCCATGCTTAAGTGGTCATTTTCTGAGGTGAAATGGCTGATTTGGGTTTTAGTTCTTATTTTGCTATTTATTCAGAGACTTTTAACAAACCATTTACGTTTGTTTCTAGGCCTTGTTTAGTCATTAAGAAAGGATTATATTGTGTTCTGCTAATGGGGATGTAATGGAAAAATATCAATGTGCTCTCTTATGAGCTGATAGCATAGCTTCACTTCTGCTTTGAAAGTGAGAAATTGAATGAGATGGTATCCATATTCTTTGGTCTTGTCTTTGGATAGCATAAAAGTAGGGGATGACCAGATAGAGAACTATGTGATTTAAGGAAACAAATATGCAAGTTTCTTGGGAGGTTCCCTCTCTGAATTTGCTATGGAAGAGAAATTTAAAGCCAACACTTTGGACTACAGAAATTCTTACTTCTTTATCCCACTCTGTGGAATGGTCAATAAACAAAGTCAAAGTGCTTAAAAACTTTAAAATACCTTCACAAAAACCTGTGGCATAATTTAAAAACAAATCTGCTCATGCATCTGTGCCAGACTTTAAAGCTGTTTCACTTAATCAGGAAATCAACCAACGCATGAGTAACATCTTATGAATTTCGATGCAGATTCAAGAATTCTGAGTACATAGCTGTGGTACACATTGCCCAGAGAAGGTCACATTTTGCTTTCCAGGTGGGAAAACATGCTACATTTTTGTTTCCATTCAAATCAGGATAAAAATATCATTAAAATGTAAACTTTTTAACTTTCGGTGTAATTATCAGGAGCTTTTTAATCTTTATCTGACAAGAGAGAGCACATTTGTGGTTCAGTTGGTTAGGTAATTCATCTTAATTTCAGGACAAAAGAAATTATCTTTATACTTCTGCTCTAAGCAAATTTTTTTTCCTCTCCCCTCAGAAAACAAGATTTTGGTGAAGCAGTCACCCATGCTGGTTGTGGACAACAATGAGGTCAACCTCAGCTGCAAGTATACCTACAACCTTTTCTCCAAGGAGTTCCGGGCATCCCTTTATAAGGGAGTGGACAGTGCTACAGAAGTCTGTGTGGTGAATGGAAATTTCTCCCATCAACTCCAGTTTCACTCAAATATGGGGTTCAACTGTAAAGGGAATTGGGACAATGAAACCGTGACATTCTACCTCTGGAATTTGCATGTTAACCAAACAGATATTTACTTCTGCAAAATTGAGGTTATGTATCCTCCTCCTTACCTAGACAATGAGAAAAGCAATGGAACCATTATCCACGTGAAAGGTAACATGCAACTCAACCCTTGGAGCACTCTTAATGTAATTTCTAATTGCAGTCAAGAAAGTTAGTGTGAGGCTGGAGAAGTCCCAAATGATCTGAGACTAATAAAGACAAATTATGTTTAAAATAGTTTTCTTGAAGTCGGGGAGATTGGTAGCCATGAGGACTGGAGCTCATCCCCAACACCCATGTAAATGCTAGGCACAGCAATGGGCACCTGTCACCCTAGTACTGGGGAGTCAGAGATAGGAGGATCCCTGGGGCTTGCTGGTGAGTTGATTATCTCAGTCAGCAAGCTCCAGGTTCAGTGCAAGACCTTGTCTCAAAAAATAAGATGGTCAGCAAGTGAGGAAGCTCCACAACATCAACCTTTGATCTCCATTTACACACATACTTGAACACACACATGTGCCCACATACATATGGACATGAATACACACATGCATATATACCCACACATGCAAAAGAAACATGTTTTTCTTTATTTTTAGAAAATTCCATTAAATTTGAATACCTGTAATCTTCTCTCAGGACATTGAGTGGAAGAGTAAGGGAGTAAGTTATAGTCCATTGAAGTATGTTCTATACGATTATTCTCTGTTCAAGAGGGCCATGGCATAAAAAAAGTTTGCCATTAAAATGTGAGTCTATCTCTTCTTGGTCTTTTGGCTGAGATCAAGTCTAAAACATGATTCCAAATGTTCTCCAAGAAACATCAGTGTTTAATGAGACAAGACTCAGGAAGAATGCATTATAATCCAAATAAATTTTCTTTTTCTTAAAAATTCCAGGTATTCCTCCATTAAGTATCTTTACATTTTCTAAAGCATACCAAAGATTCCGGACTAGATACCAGGTGTTTCAGTCAGCTCCGTGTTGCTGGGGTGAACATCCAACCGGCTTATATGGTAGGAAGAGGTTTATTTTAGGCTTACAAAATCCAGAGGAAATTCCATCAATGATGGATGAGGCTGCTTACAAGCAGAGAGAAACAACTGGAGTAAGCAAGTACAAGCAAGCACAAACAGCCAGACCTCAAACTGGTCTGAACACACCTAATAGAGCTGGACTGAAGACCCACCCCAAATACACCTTAGGGCTGAACAACAGGATCCACCCAGGGACATGCACCTTCTAGCAGGGATTTGCCTGCTAGGGGATGAAGTTACAAGCTCAATTTTAATAAAACACCCGAGTCTATGGGGGCATAAATTTACACTATCACATTCAAACTACATACCAGGGCATATAAAATTTATGATTGTGGACAAGTTGCCAAACTTTTTGCATCACGACCCCAAACTCAATATCATTCGGCAATATTCATGACTCAGTGGAAATAAGTGTACTGAGCTTATGTTCAGAATATGCTCTGCCTGAACATTCAGAAGAAAAATCATAAGGTTCCAAAACTCAGAATACATTCATTGGCATCAATATATAAAAGTGAAAAAGGTCAGATAGATTTTTATTGAGCATATACCATAGCTTTTCTATAGAATGATAAGTAAGATAATATAACCTCAATTTTGTATTTACTAGTAACACAGTTCAAATAAATGGTTTTTCTTCGGTGCCAGACAGAGCTGTACTGGAGAAAAATCAGATACTAAATAAGAAAAAAAACACAGTTTAATATGGCAGAGTAGCTTTGGGTTCTGAAAAAAAATAGAGGCAATTAATTTGAGAATTCAGATTTAAGATTTCTAATATTAATAATTCCCAGGCAAAATATTTTGGTTGTATCTGGTCAAAGGTTAAAAGGAGATGCTATTTTGGAAACTAAGAATAAAACACTTCTCCTACATAAATGATAAACTACTTTAGTATTATATACACACACATATATATATATACACTTACATATATAATTTAAAAATATATAAATACACACACATATATGTATATAATATTACATATATTAGATTTAGAAAATACACCAATGATTCTGTACTTAGAAATTTTTCATCATGTTCTTATATTATAAATCTGGATAGGTTAAAAAATCTGGGATGAATATTGAGACTTAATGTAATTGATATGAATTGAAGAAGGGGTGTTAAACATTGTTATATTTTCAAATTTCCTTAACATAATTCTATTCCATACCCAGAATGAAAATCCATGGGCCAGATAGTTGTTGGTACTCTTTGTAGTTCTAATTTTATCTGATTATGAATAAGAACCCCCTAGATGAGGGTTAAGGATAACACTCCCTTTCTGATACCAAAGATAAAAAGTGTCTTGCTCATCATAAAATCTGTTGGAATTGAAGCCAGACATGTATCTTTTTATTTCCAGGTTTGTTTTCTGACTTCCATATTTATACTGCTGATTTTTTTAGGTCTTGGGAACATATGTTATTTTACATATTTCTAAGGTATATTTTAGTGTCTAGATGAAGTCGTTTCTGAAGGGAATAAGGCGGTAAAGTTAGGTTAAAGCCATTTAAAGTCACCATTTTGGATCGCCCCGTCTATTCAACAGAGGGTAGGGAGGTTGCATTGCCACCAGTGTGCCATCTTAAAGGGATGCCTTACAACTTCAGGATAAATCCCCAAAAATGATATCATCCAAACTAGTGACTGATGTTTTTACTCTTTCATTCTTGGGTAGACGAGTAGAAATGTACTTGACTGACATTCCTGTATCATCTAATCCACCCTCTTCTGTTTTTCAGGTCCTGCTTACCAATTTCCTCAGCTCTGGGCTTTCCCTCAGTTCTGGGCTCTGCTGGTGGTTGGCGGAGTCCTAGCTTTCTATAGCTTGCTAATGACTGTGGCCTTTGGTGCTCTCTGGGTAAGAGAAACAGCCTGGAGTTTATGTAACTTCTTCACTGCACATGAATCCAAACCATATTGAGAATTTTGCCTGCAAAGTTTATTTTCTGTTGAATGTGGTTATTATTATCTTTTCCCATGCTGAGCTGGAGTAGGTTCTACTTTAATCTGTTTAATTTATATGAAGTAACAATGTGATCTGAGTTCTGTTTTTCAGATGGTCATAAGTGATCAGGCACTCTAAGAATCAAGTGGGCAAATTAGGGTAGAGTCTATGAGATGTTTACCTTTCTTTTTTTCTCTTTTATAACATAATAGTGACACATATAGTAGCTCAAATACATGTATAAACATGGAAATCTCACCACTCAGAAAGCCGGGCAACTGAAGCCAGTGAATAGCTTTGGCTCAGGATCAAAACTCATAAGAAACTAGGCTACTGAAATTGTATATTCAAACCAAAAGAAACTAGGCCTATTTTTCTCAGTCCTGTTTTTTGTCTCCTCTGAAGCAGTTGAATGGTGTGAAGCCAAGTATGGTGCTGTCATTATGAAAGTGAGGCTTTTCTGAGTTCTCATCACTGAATTGCAGTTTGTCAGTTTTTGCTAAAGCTCATGCAGTCACTTGGTATGTTTTTTCTTCACTTTCCTGAAATTTTGACCCAAGCTTAAAGGTTTCTTGTTTGTTGTTTTTGAGACACAGTCTTGGTATGTAGCTCAGGCTGGCTTGAACTTCAATATGTATAGTACAGGCCAACCTTGGACTCATGGTGATCCTCTTGCTTTAACTGGAATTATAAGTGTGTGCCCACAGGGCTTTTACACATGTTTTGATGCACATAGTCACTGCTAAGAAGATGTTGTTCCAGGAAGGATCCTTTTCTCGGAAACCTCTTTCTGCACGAGGTACAGAATGCCTTACAAACCATTTGTCTCTGATACTTTTTATTTTTTTTCTAGAATTTAGATGAGTATATGAGTAATTTTTTTCAATGGGAAAGTATGGTCCTCAGGGATAAAAGACTATTTCTCTTGTGATTTTCTACCCAGCTAGTATTATGTACATTTAATTAGTGTTTAGTGAATGGATTTATAATAGAACAATGCAATTATCTATTTACCTTTAGATTGACAAATAGATAACCCTCATAGAGGCTAAATTAAAAACTAAGCTTATTTGAAGTACGATACTCATCTCTCTCTCTCTCTCTCTTTCTCTCTCTCTCTCTTTCTCTGTGTAATATGTGTGGAGTGAGTGTACACATGTTGCAGAT
The DNA here is from genome assembly GCA_004024765.1 of Zapus hudsonius. Lineage (NCBI taxonomy): Eukaryota > Metazoa > Chordata > Mammalia > Rodentia > Dipodidae > Zapus > Zapus hudsonius. Next base: position 11,227 of record PVHP010020261.1, on the reverse strand, counting down.
ATATGTGCCCCTTGTACATGCAATCACAGGCCAGAGGAGAACATGAGACATCCTTTATTTCCCTTCCATATTATTTCTTTGAGACAGAATCATTGTTTGGTTAGACTGGCTGACCAGAGAGCTTCAGCAATCTACCTGTTTTCACCCTCCACAGTGTTGGGGTTACAGGCATGCACGGCTCTACCTCACTTTTTATGTGGGTGCTGGAGTTTGAACTCAGGTCTTCATGCTTGTGCAACAAGTGCAAGTGCTCTTACCCACTGAGCCAACTCCCCAGCCTCATCCTCATCTTTAAAGCATAACCTACGCATTTAATTGGCCAAGGATGGCCAGTGATTTCTGGAAGTCATGCAATGTGAAGTCATCTGTTGCAATTACTTTTTTTGTTGCTGGGACAAAACACTCAAACAGAAACAGCTTATGGAAGGAAAGGGTTTATTTCCAGCTTATGGTTTTAAGGGAATGTTTCCTCATGGTAGGAAAAGCGAGGCAGGAGCAGTGCATCTTCACATGCAGTGAGGAAGTAGCAAGAACCAGCTGAGAGTGCCCAGTGGGGCTGGGCTATCACACTCCAAGACCCACACCCAGCATCACACTTCCTCCAACCAAGTTCCACCCCCCAAAGGCTCCATAACCTTCCCCAAAGCACCACAAACTGGGGTTAAGTGTCCAAACGCACGAGGCTCTTAGGAGCCTTCTACACCCAAACCACCACATCATCCCATTGACTAGAGCCTCGGTTCCTTGGTTCCCTTTGATTCACAGCCATGCTGCTCTAGCATCTAGCATTTTCAACTCTATTGACTTATTGCCCAAGTTTACTTCTTCATTAACTCCCCACATGTTCCTTGTTGTTCATAAACCCTAGTGGACAGGTGAACATTTGTCCGATTACCTGTTGATTAATCTATACCTTCTCCAGGTCAAAAATCTTATTTTTTTTTTGGGGTGGTGGGAGTTTTCAAGGTAGGGTCTTGCTGTACCCTGGTCTGACCTGGTATTCACTATGTAGTCTCAGGGTGGCCTTGAACTCATGGCAATCCTCCTACCTCTGCCTCCCGAGTGCTGGGACTAAAGGTGTGCACCACCATGCCTGGCTGTTCCTGTGAATTCTTATACTAGATGTCATCTTGAGAATTTATATAGCTTGCCTTCTGCAAGTTGCCCAATCTTGATGTTGGGAGTCAGGGGCTATTGTATATCAAAATATTGTTCAACTTTTGCCTCTGATGATAGTTGAGAACTTTCATTTTTCTGGACCTTGGGGTCTGTGTTCTAGTTATCTTCCAGGTCTATCATAGTTGCCAATAATTTTAGAATTTTTAGAATTCTTGGTTTTTTTTTCTAACCCTTACTCATTGACTTGCATGTTTGCTATATGGCTTTCTAGTTCTTTCACTAAAAACCTCAACTTCCTAACCTAAGGGCTAGGTGCAGTGGCTATGGGTACTCTTCCAGGAAAGGGCTTCCCTGTGATGTGCTAACTTAGTTCAAAGAAATTTATTAGCTCTCTGGAAAGTAGTTTTGGGAACCTTTTTAAATTTTCAGTTGCCACAAGGACACTGTTCAACATTTAAAAGTTCTGGTAAGTAGGCATTAGAATGAATAATTTGCTGAGTGACAGGAATTACCCAAAAGGACAAAACAGCTTCTCACTTTCAGTGAGTTAAAACAACTCACTTTCAAATCAAATAGCATAGATGCTATGGGCTTTTCTTTGGAGCCCTGTTAATTCCTAGTGAGGTTCATCTTGTTTGTCTTGAGAAAACTCATTTTGGTATATCTCACAAGCTCACCGGGAATCCGGTAATCTTAGTGCCTGATGTGTCTTGTTATCTGTGGTCTCTTGAGGCCAAAGCAGGCTATCTAATAAGAATTCCTTTCGGGTCTTTGCAATCTCTGGCCAAACAGTACAAATGAAAATATACTTACATTTCATAGAACAGCATGATATGTGTTCTTTGGGTTCATCTTTGCCTCTGACTGTCTGATCAATAATAAGCACCTTGATGAGCTAGACATTTAGGGATCCCTGGGGTTTAAGTCACTTCCTGGGATTCTATTTTAGGCTGGCCAAGCAGCATGCCTTAGTGAAAGTTGCTGTTGTCTGAACCTTCCCGAGGGCCTTCCTGTGATGTGCTCCTACAGGCAGTTCTAGGTCGTGTGGGGTTCTGGGAGCAGCTGTAGATCGATCTCAGTTCTTGGCCTGATGTTGGCATTGGAGTAAAGAAACAGCATCTCTTGGTCAGGCTGCCACAGAGCATCACCTGTGGGTCTCAGTCCTATTTCCATTTACTCGGCTGAGCTAGTAAACATGTTTCCTGCCTCACCTAGAGGAGCTTGGTAAAATCATGCTCTTCACCATTGTACTACAGTGTGTGAGTCGTAAGTAGAGAGTATGTGATCCTACACACAGGAAACAAGTGGATAAGGCAGAGATGAAGGAGAGACAATGTCAGGGTGGTCCCGAAGCAGCACTTCTTTAATAGCCTAGTGCCATGGCGGAATGACATGGAAGTTGGGAGCTCTGGGCACAGACACATACTGAATGTGCATGGGCACCTGTGGATTTGAAACTGAATAACCAGCCATTTCTATCCCATTATCTGACAGTGGTGTGAGGGTAAGCATGGGAGCCGCTTGTGGAAGACTTTATTATATTAATTTTCTTTGTAACTTGGAGCACCTCAGAGTCAACTGTATATATGGGTGTGTCATTTACTGGTATGAGAAACACCAGGAGAGAAACAGATCTTAGAGGAAGAGCCTACGTTTCATTGTGCACAACCTCAGATGCTTTTGAGGTCTAGTCCAGAGATTAAAACAAATGTTTCAGACAAGTAGATGGTAATGGAAGCTAAGGATGTGGGGGAGGTTTCCTAGGGAGAGAGGATAGAAGAGGTAGACTGAAGGCCAAGGGCCAAACCGTGAGAAACTCTGACACTGAATGCCTCAAGAAGGATGAACATGGGATGGAGAGATGGCTCAGCGGTTAAGGCACTTGCCTCCAGTGCCTAAGGCCCTGGGTTCAATTCCCCAGGACCCATATAAGCCAGACAGACCCACAAGGTGGTGGCCCTGGTGCACTCTCTCTCTCTCTCTCTCTCTCTCTCTCTCTCTCTCTCTCTCTGTCTCTCTGTCTCCTTGAAAATGAATAAATAAATAATAAAAAAAGAAGGATGAACATGCCAAAGAGTCAGGAAGGAAGTGACCAGAGAGGCCAGGTGAACACTGGGGTGCCACAGAAGGAAAGAGAAAGACTTTAATGAATGGTACAGTTGCCCTGGGGGTATGAGAGGGACACTAAAATCTGAGAATTCTCAAGCCCCTTGCATAAAATAGTGTTTTTGCTTGCAGCCTAATCACATCCTCCTGCAAACCTTAAATCATCTCTAGATTATATACGATGACTAATAACATTTAAATGGCATGTAAGTAATCGTTGCATTGTTTAAGAAATAATGCCAAGAACATTTTTTGAAAACTTTGTGATTGACTGAATTTGAAGCACCCACAGTGTGCAGGACTAATTTCCCAAGAGTTCAAGATGAGAACTGAACACACGTTAGCTCCATTTAGTCACACGGAGATCAGTAATTTTTAAAACTTTCTTTAGTATTTCATGTTCTTTCGATAAGGAAGTTGTAATGCATTCAGACAAGAGTGCTGGGGAATGAGGCCAGACTGAAGTCATTCACTCATTTTCGTTCAGGAATTATTGTCACTCATGTCCAGTGTATCTACTTACACACCAGAATTATGTGCCTAGAGATAGACACTGTTCTTCCATAATAGGAAATTCTAAATCTACAAATCCAGATGACTTTCTATTTTTGGAAATTTCATGAGTCTCATCAAAGTGTAAATTCTATCATCACATTGATCAGGCAGGAAACTCTTAGTCCCAAGTCAAAAACTTGGCCAAAAGTCATCGTGAGTATAACTCTACTTTCTGACTCTTAGTACAAATTCACTTGGAGACACTGAGCTGGGAAAAAGGGATGGACGACACCATTGCCTTTACAGAAGTATGGATACATAAGGGAATAGAAAGTAATTAGTTGTCCAGAGCTGTCAGTCTTCATTGATTTAGACTCTGCTGTTATAAAGAAGGAACTGGAGTTTCTTTTTGAGTAATTATGGAAAATAGCATATTAAACATATGACTAATTTAAGAAGATTGTAATGGGAATGCTTAACTTATTCAAGGAAGAAGGGTTTTTGAATGCATTTAACAGCCAATTGTAAATCTGTTAATTAGATATGTTTCTGGACTTCAGGTTAAATGGCAGCATTGAGGGTACTAGATGTATTTCTTTAAAATCCTCCTGGGACTGAAATGGTTCAAGTTCATCCATTTATCCCAGTACATAACAAATATGGGTGCTCAGGGTAATCTGAAACCACTTGGCAGCTGACTCTCGATCATTACCCCCAAAGTCTTAGAAGTCCCTCCATGCTGTTCCTTCTGTGTCCTTTCTCCCCTGCAGATGAAGAGCAAAAGGAACAGGCTCCTTCAGAGCGACTACATGAACATGACCCCACGGAGACTCGGGCCCACGCGGAAGCATTACCAGCCCTATGTCCCAGCCAGAGACTTTGCTGCCTACCGCCCTTGACGGGGTCACCTATCCAGAAACCAGCCGGCTGGCACCCCTCCACCTGCTCTGGATAGGAAGAGACCACCTCATCTTCAGCCGGCACCTTGGACCTCTGTAGGGCACCGATGCCAGTGTTCCTGAGTGTCTACTCTAGAACAAATAGCAAGGCCACTTGGAGACCCTGAAATGAAGTTAAGGAAATTTCCCATGGCAGGCTAAGCCTTGCGGTGTCATGCCCCGAATTCCAACTGACCATGTATTTATTGAGTTGACTGAGAAGTTAGAGTGAGTGGATCTTTTAGCCTTGAAGTTTGTTTCCAGGCTGTTGGCTGAGCCCTGTTTCTTTCTCACTTACCTGTACATTTCAGTCAAACAAAATGTAATAGCTAAAGACGTTTTAATTGGAGAAGAAAGGCCTCAAAATCATTCTCTTCAGTTAAATGCATTTTTAGGGTAGGGACAGGTAGAGTACATATTTTAAAACCATTAGAACACTGTCTTCTACTCATGAAATGAGCCATTTATTTCCTATTTAATGCTGTTTTGTGTTAAGGTTAGAAAGATGTAGACATTTTCTGATGCATTCTGACCATATTTACTAATTTTGACCAGTGGAATTCCCTCAAGGCCCCATTAGAACTTACTTCCCTTTCTCCCTGTAATGGGAAGTTAGTATTAATGTTCACAACATGATTTCAGAAGAAATACTCCCACACCAAGAAGAATGTGACAGGGAATAAGGTCATTTTATGTTAAAAATATTTGAATGCTATGAAGGATTGGTTACTGAGCAGCTCTCATTTTATCCAAACCACCTATGTTTCAGCTTTCTACAGCGGGTCTCCGTTGTCTCTGTGGATTTGAAGTGGGATGCTGAAGGGTAGTCGTGATACTCTGACAAAGAACTGTTGCCTTTCACCAGGCCAAGAAGCTTCTTCAGAAGGAGGGAATGAGGCAGCTCTTGCCTCGTCCTGAGGAGATGGCCAAGATTGGGTGGAAGTTTTCCATTAGACAGAAGGAGCTCTGGTAGGAGTTCCTTTACAGGGACTTTTATTCTCCAGAGCTCATTGAGCTCAGCTAATTCCATACCCTGGGAGGTCCAGTGACAGGGAAATGTATTTTGGAGTGTGTCTTCAGAGACAGCAACAAGGTTCTCAAGAGAACCTACAGGGCCTGCTGTTGGAATGACCATGGATTTACAGTATATTTCCAGTTTGAGTCAAGTGCAATATGCTTGGGGACCTTAAAGAATAACTCTATGATCACCTTTTGCCCTGTGCCTTGGTTTGTTGAGGTGTTCCAGGAGAGGTTTTAGAGGTAGATAGACCTGGTACAAATCTCATTCCAAGTTGAGAGGCCTTGGGAAATCCACTGCTCACCTAAGACTACAGTTCCTCAGCTGTCAAAAATGGTCACAATGGTCTCAAATGTCTGTTCCTATACTGTAATCTCCATGAGGAATGCATGGCGAAGCCTGCCTTTTTCTTTACTTATTCCTGGTGGTTGGTATCAAGTTTGCCATAGAAACTTAGCTTTTATTATAATTGCCACATAGATAAACAATGACCTAAGAAGGGAAGGAATTTTTAATACAATTTTGTTATTTTTGGCTTTTTTTTTAAAAAGGCAGGGTCTAGCTATGTAAGCCTGGTTGGCTTATAACTTGCTATATAGAACAAGCTGGTCTTGAACTTGTGATCTTCCTACCTCTGCCTCGAAGTACTAGGATTACAGGCACACACCACTATACTGGGCTTATAATATAAATTAAACTAAACCTGATGAGGTGTCATGACATGAGAACCTTTGAACTTCCATAGATTGCATGTTTATTATATTTTACTTTCCAATCAAACATAAGGCACATCTACTTTTTGTACATAGAGGTCTTTAATTTTTTTATGTGAGGAGGAGGGGAGGAATTTCATGGAAATATTATACACCAGTTGATTTTTTTAAAAATGGGCTTCCATTCTGTGCATTTAATGAATCCAGTGAAGGTCAGGTTCAGCAGTACCTGTGAGATGAAGGACTGCTGATTTCATACTGGTATTGTGACTCACCAGCCTCTTGGTACTCAAAGCTCTTTAATCCAAGAAATCAAAAATGATAGAGCTGGGGAAATTTTAGAAAGAGCAATGGTAAATAAGTATAGATTTTTTAAATAGAAAGATTTAATCTTTGGTAATCAATGGTTTTGTTTTCTTACTGGATGGACAAATAGATTTACCCAAGATAAAACACACTTGAGATTTTTTTTTCTTACTGAACAGAAACAAACCCAAAATGTACAGAGAAGTCCATTTTCCCCCTTATTGTGAACCACGAAATGATTTAAAAACAATGGTTGGAGTTTTGCAGTTTCAGATACAGCAATTATGAAAAAAATTTATTCATTTGCTGCTATTGTTGTAAGTCTTATAATTCATTAATTATAAGTGTCTGAAATTTTTGGTTGTCAGCTCCCCTACTTGGGACAGAGCATGACAATTTGGAGACCCAGTGTGCCTTATATTCTCTGTTCGGTGATATGACTTCCACACTAGCATGTGCCTGCTTAAGTTTCTGCTTTAATATTTTTTTTACCCTGACAATGGATCTGGAGAAAATTTGTTGTTTTAAAGAGATGTGGGATAAATGTCTTTTATGACTCTGAGTTAGTCTCTCTCTCTCTCTCTCTCTCTCTCTCTCTCTCTCTCTCTCTCTTTTTTGCTGGATTTTCAAATATTAGCTTAATTTCAAGTTACAACTCTTGTTTCTTTGCTAGATTTCAGTGAAACACCAATCTTCACGGCTATTTTAATGGTCAACTGTGCGTCTGTTGACTCCCTCATCCCAGCCTTCTGCACTGCTCCGTGGGAACCACAGGAGGCTTAGGGACTCATTTGAAAGTGTCACTGATGGACCTGGAGCCAGGGTCATGTTCATTGATCTACCATTAACCCCGGTCAAAGACAGTGGCATAAACTCTTCCAAAGCCTGGTGTGGACTGAGTCTGTGGCATTGGGAAATCTCTTTCACCTTGGCATGTTTATGCAACCAGCACAGCCTTGTTACCACATCTGGGACTTTACAAATTTTGTCTGTCTAGAATGTTCTTTCCTAGAAACTACCTGGCTTTACATCTTGTCATCTTCTACCTTAGTTGCTCCAACACCCTGTCTTCTTGCCTTTCTTAGTTTTCCCCATAACACCTGTCATCTCTTACATTGGATGCTTTACTTATTTATTTTCCCAACCTGGATTGTAAACTCCATAAGGAAAGGAGTTCTTTTGTTTTGTTTATTGCTGTATCCCCCAGTGCCTAGAGCAGTGCTTAGCATGCAATAAATATTTATTGACTGAATAAATGAATTTTGTATGGGCTTATGAATTAATGGCCAGTCTAAATGATCTAACCACACTCTGAAAAAGAAAGGACTAGTTTCATTTTCCATTTTCTTACTAACCAGGGCCCTGACTCATCTTACTATAGAATCCAGAGATAGAGCATAACAGCCAAATCTGGTAAAAATAATCTGACAGATGTATTTTGGAAATTTTTGTATAGCCTGTAAAATAAATACTGGTAGAGTCATTCTAAAAAGTCATACTAAATAAGCCAGACAAGAGTAAGTTAATTTTCCCATTGAAGTCCCCACATTCCCTCTTAATGGATTATTGACAATGTTTAAATTTATCTTTAGCTTATGATTTCTGAAAATATAACCTTTGCAGTTAAAATCTCGTTCTATTACCGAACTGCTACTGTTTTCTATGGAGTCATTTTTATTCCAAAAATCTGTCTAATTGCCTTATCTGGCTATGATCCAGAGAGCACTCTAAAATAGGACGGCTGACGACAGAGAATGTCAGTGTCTTCATCTGTCACGTTTATGTCATAACTGAGTGCTTGAGGAGCTTGAAATGGTTTCAAAAGAAGAGAATGCCAAACATACTTGTGTATTTGGAGCCAGTTGAAGATCCAAATCAGACTATTAAACAACAACACAACATTCTGTTGCTATTTTGTAGATAGGGGAAGGTCTTTAGCGCTGGTTGGATAATTCATGGAGTGGTCTCTGTTCCCAGTTGGAGGTGGCATGGAGTCAAATAGGTGGACAATGAGCTCATCTCTACACTGATTCTTTTCTTTGCTGAAATGTTTAATTAGCTGAGAAAGGTAACAAAAGCATGAAAACAACGAGCTGATGTGTCTGCTACCCTTTAAGAATGACTGAGCTCAGGTAGTCTTAGGGATGTTTCAACAAGGTAAACCAAATCAGTTGGCAAGGTACCAGCTTGGTTAAAAAATAAATAAATAAACTCAGCCATGGAAACAAATGCGCTCAATAAGGCTGCCTTTAGTATACTGATAAAAATAATGGAAAAAAATTTAAAAAAAAATTTAGTTTTGTAAAAAACAAAAACGTTCTAGCCTCTTTAAATGCACATTCAAGGTGAAATAAAATGCAAACCTCATGACTTTACCTGACAGTACTCTCGTCACACTATAGCTACACAACCTTGTGAATTGTGTAATTACCAGCAACCCCAAGTCCACTCCCTGCCCCTTCTGCTCTGAGGATTATTTTCTTTTTTTGAGATAGGATCTTATGTATCTCAGGCTTTCCTTAGACATGCTGGGTAACTGAGGATAACTTTGAACTTCTGATCCCCCTGCCGCCACATCCAGATGGCTGGGATTACAGGCATATAGCATTATTTCTCTTTTTAATGGTCCTGAGGATAAAACCTAGGGCTTTGTGCAGGCTAAGCAAGGAGTCTACCAACTGAACTACCTCTCCAGCCCAGATTTATTCCTTTTAAGGCAGCACATTTTGTCCTCTCTGGTCCTATCAGGAACAGAGATAATGGAATCAAAAGAATAAACAAACAAAACGAAACTTCTGGATGCACTGCAATCTTCCACAGTAAGCAGCAGCAGCAACAGACGGTCTGGAAGCCATCTCATCTTGCTGGAAGCTTGCTTCGGAAGTGAGGCACAAGTCAGAAGGTGACATGCCGGTGGTGGTGCCCAGAAGTTTGCTGAGGGCCTGGGCTTCTCTGCTTCCTCCAGTTTTGCATCCTGAAAGCAGGGTGTACTCATCTTTTGAAGAGACACAGACTTTTAGCACTTAGAACTTCCCACCCCTGTCCAGAATAGAACACGGCACACCTTCTTAGCGTACCTTTTGCTCACTTCTGGGATAATGATGGGCCCAATGCCGAAAATCATTTGGGATGAAGGTTGTATGGTCCAAGAATATATCAGCTTTCCTAGGCCAACCTTGTTCTCAAGAGCAACATTAATGACCAAACTACACGCTTCCTAGGGGCCCATTTCTTTGTCCAATTTTCCTGTTTAAACTCCAAGAAAGGCTTTGGAGTGTCAGAAATTCAAGGGGAAGAGAAGTTGTAGTTGACCACAGGGTAGGGTAGCTTGGATTCTGTTTATTCTTCATTGGTTGGAGCTGTCTTAATGGAAGACAAACTCCTCTGTCTCCAAAGAGCAAACTGTGAGGTCTATGGAAATGTCAGTTGAGACAGAAGACCAGCAAACAGCTTTGTTTTCCTGCAGTTGTGGTTTTACTTGGTGATGATGACACATGAGATGAAAACGTGCAGCTTGAACTCCAGTTGTTATCTGAGTGAGCATCTCTGCCAACGCTGAAGGATATGTGTGGGTGTCACCTGCAAGCTGAGCGAGCGAGTGAGCGAGAGAGAGAGAGAGAGAGGGAGAGAGAGAGAGGGAGAGAGAGAGAGGGAGAGAGAGAGAGAAGTTAACAAAGACCAAGGGTGACATGTGTTTGACGCTCACTCCCTTCACTCATCTCTACATCTGAATTTAGTGCCTACACTTAACTTAGGAGCTGATGACTGAGGAAGGAAGGGGTTGGAAAAGGTGGGCTTGGATGGCCTAAGGAAAGCTAACCTGAGTTATTTAGACATTTCTTTGATCTCCTCGGCCCAAATTTAGCATTTGACATAGTAACTTCCAAAGGGGGGATTTTTACTAACATCTAGAAATCTGGCAGTCTGACTGGAGGTCATTGTAAGGACCCTCTTTCACTCCTGTTCCCATGAAACCTATGTTTCATTTGCTTTAGGTTTCTCCCTCCTGTCTCCTTCATTCGGTTAGTAACTACTCAGGTCTGAAAAGTGGGCTAGGTACTGGGGATGCGTCAGAGAACCACCCTGCACTTACCAAGTGTAGAGTGTATATTTTTATACCCCTTCATTCCCCCTCTGCCCCATTCATTAGATTCTTGACTGTGATACTTAGATCTAACATGTCTACTTGTTAACTTACTGGTTTGCTTTAAATTTATTTCTCAGAGATGTTCTCACTTAACATCGCTGACACTTTCAAGTTCTTAGTCCAGGATCTGGAGACTTTTTGTTCTGTAAAGGGTTAAGTGATACCTGTCTTGGGCTTGTGACTGTGTAACTACTCCAGTCTGACATAGTTGTGTGGAAACAGTCAGAAGCAACATGGAAACACAAATGAGTTTATCTGCTTTGTAATAAACCTTTATTTAGGGATATTGTATTATATTTTCACATAATCTTCATGTCATATGATTTTTCAGATTTCCCCCATACCCTCAGCCATTTCCACATGTTAAAAAACAACAACAAAAAAA
>PVHP010020260.1:0-30737 GCA_004024765.1 Zapus hudsonius | reverse complement strand
GCAGACGGGAGACCAAGAAATGAGAGGGCGAGTATTGAGGCAGAAGCCAAGAAATTTCTCGAGAAGTGAGGGACACGTGTCGCCCCGGGTTTACAGGAACGACATGGCTAGCAGGCCTACTTAGTGGTGTATCTAGTGTAAACACGCACGTGGTGGATTCTGAGACCCTAGGAAAATTATACATGGAATTAAAACAAGAACCTGCCCCAAACTATAAAGCAGAGTTTAGATTAAGAGAGCCATGTTCTCCCAGCAGGCTGCTGGGTGGGACTAGGGGCCAAACTCACATGGATCCAAGTGTACACCTTTAATCCCAGCACCCGGGAGGCAGAGGTAGGAGGATCACTGTGAGTTCAAGACCACCCTGAGATTCCATAGTGAATACCAGGTCAGCCTGGACTAGAGCGAGACCCTACCTCGAAAAACAAACAAACAAAAAAGATTTTTTAAAAAAAAGCTGACACACACACAGAGTCCCTGAAAAGGACCAACCTTTACAGGTCAGATTTGGAGGGTGGATCCGAGCCAGCTCATTTGGGGCAACCCACACCTGAGCCAACCTGCTTGGGCCCTAGCACTAGGCTATGGATAGCAGGGGGCATCGTAGATCAGTCTCGGTTGGACTCGAGTTCCAGGTTCTGCCAGGGAGAGACAGTATGCGGGAGCGGCATCTCTCGGTTCTCCCTGGGCTTCAATCTCTAACTGAAACTGCCTAAAAGAAGCTAGCGGTCTATTCTCTCTCATTAGCACGTGTATTGGAGGAACAGGAAGGCTGGCTAGCAGTACTAGAGCAGAGAAAATGGGAGACTGATGGGCTCGGAAGTACAGTAACAAGGGTGGAAAGTCCCTGGAGGGGTCTGGGCAGAGGTGTGCTAAGGCTGGATAGCTTAGTGGTTAAGGCGCTTGCCTGCAAAGGTTAAGAACCCTCGTTCAATTCCCCAGTAGCCATGTAAAGCACAATGTGGCACATGCATCTTGAGTTTGTCTGCAGTGGCTAGAGGCCCTGGCATGTTCATTCTCTCTGCTTGTCTTTCTTCTGCCTCCCTCTCCTTTCAAATAAATAAATAAATAAATAAATAAATAAATAAATAAATAAATAAATAAAAAATTAAAAAAAGAGTAATTCTTATTTGTATAAGAGGCAAGGATTGATGCAAACTTCTTGGGATGCTATTAATGTAATCTAGGCAATTGATTTGTTGAGCTGTGGCCAAATTCTGGATATAATTCAAAGATTAGGGTAACAGGATTTGATGAAAGATTAGGGTTAGGTCAAAGCCACAAGATATTTTGGCCTAAACAGTTGGAAGACTAGAGATGATATTTGTTAAGCCAAGGAAGAATCTGTATGGAGTATTTGGAGAAGGAGTGAGGAGGGGGAATCTGTTTTTCTGTTTTTCGAGGTAGGTAGCCCAGGCCTACCTGGAATTCACTCTGCAGTTCAAGGCTGGCCTCAAACTCATAGTGGTCCTCCTACCTCTTCCTCCTCAGTGCTGGGATTAAAAGGTGTGCACCACCTTGCCTGGCTACTTACAGCATTTGAAAAATAGTAATTTCATTTACAAGCAGAGATAGAAAGAAGAGACAGAGAAACTTGGCACTCCACGGTTTCCAGTCTCTATAAACAAACTCCAGAAGCATGCACCACTTTGTGGAATCTAGCTTTACATGGGTATGGGAGAATTGAACTCGGACCATTAGGCTCTGCAGGCAAGTGCCTTAACCTGCTGAGCCATCTTTTCAGCCCTACTTATGGCATTTTGATAAACACCAATTTATATGTACATAGAGGTAACTCACAAAAGAATAAGAGAGATTGCTTGAGTGTGGAACCGAAGGGTAGGGACACTTGGTTTTCATAACAGTATCTCTATTAGTCTAGTATTAGTTAACTAAATATGAAACACTTAAAACAATTGAATAAACATTTGGTCATACCAAGTCACTTGTACTCTAAAATGGTAAGCACAAAGCAAATATTTAAGATTTCTGTATTTTGGGTTGGGGAGATGGTTAAAGCAGCAGTTAAAGGCATTTGCTTGCAAAGCCTGATGGCCTGGTTTGATTCCCCTCTACCCATGTCAAGCAAGATGCACAAATGTGTCTAGAGTTCATTTTTAAAGGCAAAATACCCTGGCACGCTCCTCTAAAATTTATTTTTTAATTTTTAAAAAATTATTTGTGCACGCTGTGTGTGTGTGTGTGTGTGTGTGTGTGTGTGTGTGTGTGTGTGTGTGTACATCAGGGTGTTTTGCCACTGCAATCAACCTATCTGGGTTTACATGGGTAACTGGGGAATTGAACCTGGGCTGACAGGCTTTGCGAGCAAGCACCTTTAACCACTGAGCATCTCCCCAGGCACCAATAAAAATATTTTTTATTTGCAAGCACATAGAAAAAACATAGAGAGAAAGAAGAGAAAGGGATAATGGGTGAGCCAGGGCCTCTGCAAATGAACTCTAGATATATGCACCATTTTGTGCATCTGGCTTTACATGGTTATTGGGGATGTCTTTGCAAGCATGTGCCTTTAACTGCTGAGCCATCTCTCCAGCACCCAAACAAAAAAAATTCTATATTTTACATCTCTTCCCTATAAATTTTATAATTTCAGCCACGCAGTCACATTGCTTCAAACAGACATTCATGCATACAAAAAGTGTGAGAAAAAGACTACTCCCCACTGCAAAATGAAAACTTTCAATGTTTATTTATTTTTGACTGCAGCTGTTTACAGAAATATAATTGCGAGTATACAAATGTTCCAATAGAAGCAAAATATCTTTTTAATATTTAACAAGTTATCACAGATAGCTAAAAACATAGATGCAAATGAAATTCCCCCAGAGAACAAAATGAAAATATCTGGTGTCAGTGCTCTGAAATCTCAACTATGAAAGCCATGTACACAAAAATTTAACTCTTATATCATTGCAGGACAATGAAGAAGGCAGTTCAGTGGTTGATCAGTGTGCTCAAGCAAATAAAATTAAATCAAAAATTTAAATGGCAGAATGGTAGCTAAATCACTGGAGAACAGGTTAGTCAAATACTCCTAGAATACTTAGAAAAATCCTAAGTAAAAGAAGAGAATGAAACTCAGTAGAGTTGCCAAGGGTAGCAACCACTTGGAGCTTATCATTAGAAGGGAACAAGGTGAGCAGATACATTCATTAGATCAACTTCTTGCAACCAGTCCGTAACTGACAAGGTCACTCACTCAGTGCAGGCAGTTCTGATTTTTGGTACTTGGGGATCAAACCTATCTAGGGCTGTGTGCATGACAGGCAAGTGCCCTACCACAGAGCTCTCTCCAGCAAGAAGAGTTATTTGTTGGACATATATAGAAAGTTGATTTTAAACCCCTTCTCAAACATTTAAGATCGTGTATGTATGTGTGTGTGTGTGTGTGTGTGTGTGTGTGTGTGTGTGTTGTCCTGAGGTTCATCAACTAAGATGATACTAATAATCGATCCCTACAAACCAAGTAAATTATTTCTGGTGGGGGCAGATTTTGGTGGGGGAGAATCAATCAATGAGAGTGGAGCAAATAGGTATGGCCTGGTTAGACACAAAACTTTTAAAGGAGGTATATTACACACTGGGGTTGAAAAGAACCGTGGTAGAATGCTCTGGACACAGGAATATGTGGTGCAATAGTGAGGGAAGGGGAATGAGAAAGGAGGAATGTAACTCGAGCATGTTCCAGCAGTTTGCCTATTTATTTGCCAGCACCAAAGTTTGTAGAGTAAGCCACTTATGCTTCCACTGCCAGTATTAAGGAAAGATAGCAGTGAGCTTTATAAAGTGAGTATTCATTTATTTTTATTCTGAAAAGTAAATTTTCCTTTCATGGGTTAACTCATTAGTGATTTGTAAACAGTGGAAAGAACATTTAGATTAATTATGAAGGTGCTGAATTAAAAAAGGAAACAAAAATGAATAAACCTACTTATCTTGTGGTTAGTTTGTACTTATGATGCATCTAACAGGATGAATATCCTATTATAAAATGCACTGTCTTGTTTAATATTTATTTTGGTAAATAACATATCTGAAGCATGAGCTTCAAAGACAGCTACACCTCTACTGCAGTGTTCTTCTATTGAGCAAGCTACTCTTACAAAATTTAACCTACTAGGAGAAGAAATTAAATAAGGTGCTATGTTGGCCTGGCCAGTCATCTTATTTACTATTTCAGATACAAATAAAATTATAAGGAATGATAATTTTGTTCTGAGAACTTGTCTAGCCAGAGCAAAACTGTGGTCTGCTGGTAAATTAAAGAGGCAATGAAGAGAAAGTTTGTGTTACACTGCCCACAATGTACCCATTTTATGGATAAACAGGAGACATTAGCACCCATCAATTATATTAGCTAGTTAAATGTCATAACTAAAGAAATATAGAACATTGCACCTATATATTTAAAACCAGTCATTTAATGTAAACTTTTTAAGTCAGTGATAGGAAAATGCCAAACAAAGTTAACTGAATTATCAATAATTAGGCTAGTTGTGTATATACATATACCATATGCATTTCTTAGGCAGTACTAAGAATAAATTATCATTGTCAATAAATGATTACAGGTGACTAGGTTACATAAAGAACAATGCATAACCATCTTTATGAATATGAAAAGAAACTTTTTTGCTCTCACCAGATATAGTTAATACCAGTGGCTCTCAAACTTGAATGTGCATCACCTGGAGGGCAGGCAAAAACAAATTTCTAGGCCCCCTTCCAGAGTTTCTGATTCCATATGTCTGGGGTAATGCCCAAAAATGTTCACCTCTAACCAGTTTCCAGGTTAGACTGATGCTAGCTGGAGTGCTGAGGACCATACTTGGACGATCACCGGCTAACATAAACTATACATGTAGACAACTAGATACTATAGTGGGTTCCATGGTACAATGGTGAGCACTCTGGACTCTGAGACTATATACTAGAATGTTCTTATACACATGACACAAAATTATACAGGAAGGGAGCTGGTTCTAATTAATTCTCAAAAATAGATTAATGAGCCAAACATTTTAATGTTTCTAAAGCAATTTGCTAAAGTATAATCATTTCTCATTATAGTCAGTTGCATTTCAATCTTTAAGTCCTTTAGAAAACAGGAGCTCTAACACTTATACCAAGTCACTTTAGAAAGTAGCCACATAACACTCATATCAAGTCAGCTATCCAAACTAAAAAGGGACATAGCATTCTGAACAGTTAATAAGAAATCACCGCTATATAGTATTCTTGGCTTCTTTGGAATGATTAAAGTGCATAATAGGGTATTAAGAATATTGCATAAAAGTTTGCAGTGTCCAGTGCCACTCAGTCTCCAACATACTCACATGGGAAAGCAGCTCTATGCTGAAGCTAACTACTACTGGCCTCAATCTGTAGTCGATGGTCCTTGCTTCAAGCACCATCACTTCCTAAAGAGCTACAACAGAAACAAAATGAACAAAGCCAGAAGGAAACTCAATCCAACTGCATCCAGCAAAATAACTTCTTCCTAAATTTTCCTAGACAAATTAATAGAGGTTGTGATAGACAAAAAGGATACTTATGATACAGAACTACTTTGCCCTGGTCAGTTAAAAAATCAACTTTACCAGGCTTTTAAGACACATATCTTAGCAATTTTCTTTTTCATCCATCCAATTAATATTAGAAAAGATGCTTTAAATAGTTCTTTCCTGAAATTTAACACACACTTGCATGTTATGGAGTCTTACAGAGTATATAGTATTTCCATAAATATTCAGATAAGACATGAATAGTTGGCTGAGTTGAGACATTTAAAATTGATTTATATAAGCCTAAACAATAACTCTGTAATCTTATTCTCCCCAAAGAATACTAGAAATGCATTTTCTGTTACTTTTAAGCCAAAGGAACTTAAAAAGTAGTTTTCTATGGTGACAACAAAATGGAGAAAAGAATGGCTAAGTGGAAAAAGTCAAAGTTGGGACCTGTTAAAACCAGTTGCTTACATGCTTTTGGCAAGAGTGAAAACAATGGAATCCTAAGGGGGCACTCTCATGGTAAGAAAGGCACTTTTCCATAAACACTTGATATATAAAATTTCAATGTAAAAAATTTCCTGAAAGAGCAACCACAGTAAAAACAGAATTTTACTAATAAATGAGGCTTAGAATGGCATGAAAGTAGAGACTTAAAAGGTAATCAGAGTAAGGGGACAATTTACAAGTGATACTGTAGATAAGATCCCGGTATTGACTACACTATGAACATGATCTCCACAATTTAGCTCTAGTGACAAAAAAAAAAAAAAAAAAAAAAGCAGGCAGAAGGGAAACCTTTTAATGTGTTATGAGATTCAACTCATCAATTTACTAGGGTTATATACCCTAGGTTTTTTTTTTCCCCCCTCTTTTGGTGGTGCTGGGGATCAAATCCAGAGCCTTGCACATGCTAGGGAAACACTCTACCACTGAGCCATACCCCCGGCTCTGAGTTATTTATCTAATATATCTGCTGAATTACATAGTCTTTCTCTTTCACTGAGCCCCTCAAAATAAATGAAGGTATGCAGATATAAACTGACTGTCTGGATTAGAGATGGAACTTATAGTCAAGATGAAGAGTGAAATTAATAGGTCTCATAACTTTAATAATTAAAAAAAGTCAATCTGGAAACAGGTGTAACAGAAAACTTCATCAGAAAAAATTTAAAAATGCTTAAGTTAATCCTAGTAAATGTTTATAACTATGTTGAAGTTAAGAACTATTGTCATTTTATTGTGGTTCTTGTCTGTTGATGTATTAAACAGATTTCACTTTTCCAAAACAAGCAGTTTAAAAGGCTAAAAGAGTCAGGCATATTGGTTTGGGCCTGTAGTCTCAGCACTCAGGTGGCTGAGGTGGGAATATTACTGGACTCTAGGACTTGGAGGCCAGCCCGGGACAGAAAGACCATGTTTAAAAAATAAACATCTAAAAAGTTCAAAAGGAATTATTATTTTCTTTCTGCTTTTTAGGTTTCTATTTATTTGTATGTGGGTGGGGAAGAGAAACAAAATGGGCACCAGGGCCTCCAGTCACTGCAAACAGACTCCAGATACATGTGCCACTTTGTACATCTGGCTTTACACAGGTACTGGGGAATCAACTCAGGCTGGCAGGCTTTGCAAGCAAGCAAGCAAGCAAGCACCTTTAACTGCTGAGCCATCTCCCCAGACCCAGAATTATTGTTTTCATTCTGAAGAGACATATACACAATGTCTTCCTTATTTCCTTTGACAGTATTTTCCTAGGTACATAAGCCAAGGTCCCAATAAACAAGAAATACACTATGATGAAATTCTAAACTATAGTACAGATAATATTACTAAAGTAAGGAAGGATGAGAGTGGAAGGGAGGCCCTTCATTAATACTTCTTCTATAATAAACAAAGCCCTTTAAAAACCTGTACTAGGGAGAGTAGTTAAAAAAGATTTATCTTGGCTAAATAGCAACATGATACTATAACCAGAAAGGTAACGTGACAAGGTTCAAACACAATGTGTGACTACTAATTATTGCCTCCCATTCACATGTATATAATGGAATGACAATAAGGAGTGACACACGCATGTGTGCACACGCACGCACACACACACACACACACACACACACACACACACACACACACGCACACAGATAAGCTCCAAGCATTTAAGAGTTGCTGAAAGCAAGAACTGAATGTAACAATATAAAGAAATAAAATATGGTTCACAGTTTATTTAGGTCCTTCTGCCAGAAATCAATTGAGTAAATTGATGTTTCCAAGGCCTTTACTGGCTCACTGAGTCTTTCCCATATGTAACTGTAACTTGTAACAGTAACTGGGAAACGGCATTATTAGCACAAGTATCAACCACTGAGTTAACTCTTCAATAAGAAGACAAATACTTTTTGTAGCTAAATCATATTCAAAATGTACTTAACATTGACTGTAAGGGGTAAGGAACATTTAACAAAGTAAAAAACAAAAACAACCCTGCCCCCCAATCATTAATGAATAAGAATATGGTAGCATAGCACAGCCCTTGTATAAATAACCACAAAATTCATGAGGATAAAAATTGGGTTTTCTGCCTCCACTCAAATCACTACAGTTCAGGTACATGTTCTGTTCTAAACCTAGATATTGTAAAACAGAAAGTTGGTCCCGGTGAGTTGGCATTGCCAATCAGCATTTTCTAAGGATAAGCCTCTTGCTACACTACAGAACAAATAGAAGTTACCACACAAGCCAGACTTCTTGCCACCATTTCATCCATGATGCACTATTAACATTCTAATTAGATCTTGGTGAACAGATAGATTTTTTTGAGTCTCTTACATGATCTCAAAAAAAAAATTCAGAAATAAATGTAGTGTTTTTCATTTTAAAATTTCTACTTTATTTTTTTCTAATATCTGCTAGGTTTGCTCTCTCTGACATTACAGGCAACCCTTACAGGTTGTTTTCACATTTTAAAGCTGAAGCACTGGATTGTGTGGCTGGTCCTCCTCATATCCTGAACTATATTGGATGATCTTTTCCGAAGGAGCTGGGGGAGAAGAGAGAGACTGAGGAAAATACTTTTGGTTCAGAGAATTTATAAAGTAGCTCTGGATATTAAAAGATGGGGGAAATGTTATTAAAATTACAAACATGTTTTTAGTGTCTTTATAAATAAAAGGCATAGAATACAGAAAGCCAATTAATAACAATAACAATAACAATAAAATATTAAATAGATAGTGAGCAAAGACTGAGTGGCTCATTCTTGTGAAACACCATTGGACACACTCCCTTAGTAGGTTTCTTTACTCTAACATTTTGCTGAGTGAAAGATCCAGCAAACACACAGAAAGCTGCCTTTAGCTCACTAATAACATCAAGGAACTGCCTGATGGAATGGCTACAGATGAACAGGTCATTTATTTCAAAAGGTACTTAAATACTCAATAAAGACATAACAAACCCCCCCCTCACTGTTATCAGACGCCACGTTGTGGTAGAACATCAGACAAACTCACAAATTTACCACAAAAATGTGTGGCAAAAAAGAATAGTTTATATATATGTATATATATATAAATTTCTATATTTATGCCAATGTACTCACTCAGTACAAATAGCAAAATAGTATACCATTTCCTAAATACAAAATATAGCTTTCCAAAAAAATGAAACACACATTAGATATAAACCATCCAAAACTTGAACGATTGAAAACTGTATTCAAAATTAAATGACCCAGAGTAGGTCTCTTTCTGGAAAGTTCCCTTCATATCGGCAAGAAGCCTGTACTACTGAAAACGTAATTCAATGCCTCTCAAAGAGAGAAAGAAAGGGAGAGAGAGAGAGCGAAAGAGAAAGAGAGAGGAAGGAAGGAAAAAAGGAAGGAAGGGAGGGAGGGAAGGGAGGGAGGGAGGAGGGAGGAGGGGAGGAAAGGAAAGGGGAGGACTGGGGCTGAAAGGAAGAATGAAAATAAAGAGAATAAGAAATTAGAAGCATAACACATTTTTTTAAAAAGTGAGAAAAAAGGAAGACCATCACAAAAAGGGAAGAGATCTGGGTATACAAACAAAGCCACCACCACAATTCCACACAGCTCAACTAAATGTCAAGGGTGGGGAAGGGAAGAGAGAATGGAAAGAAAACTAAAGAAAAGAATACAACATAAAAGTAGCCTTCAATAACCATTAACAGGCTATTTTTTGTACACTTAAAAAGTAAAAGAAAAGGACAAGGATACCAAAACATCAATACATAGAAGCCACACACCATGTTGGCCTTGCACTGCATTGACAGCTTTCTACGAGACATAAGCACGTGTCCAGACACAGGTCTAGTTACAAGCAGGCATCCCCTGGGTGGCAAGAACACCCAGAACTGTATCACTAATGCTACAACAGCAAGTTCTGGAGTGTGTTGTTTTGCTCTTTATAGATGTAACAGGTTAATTCTTCATTTTAAATCAATGATATGACCCTGTGAAGCCTAAGGCTTGTGGGAACCGTCAGGTAATGACCACTTCAACTGTAAAGCACTGAGGTGACAAGTGAATTATAGTCACTGCAGCTCAGGAAGAATATTTCAAGAAAATTTTGTTTGCCTTGTTTTTAAAATGAAAATGTATACTGTTTCCTATTAGAGGGAAAATTTTGAAGACTTTAGAACAGCACCGTTAATGGGGGAAAATGCATTGTTTATTCTCAGGAATCAACTCTCAGCAATTCCAAAAAGAGTGCTCCTTTGCCCTGTGCTGCAGAACTACTAGGTCACCTGAATTAAAGTGGCCACCTTCTAGAAAAGTTGATGCAGGGTCATAAAACCAGTAGTACATTAACAGTTGTCTAAAAGAAAGTGAAAAAAAATGTGGGAAATAATACAGGTGCATATAAAAAGGAAATACCAGCCTATCACTGGTTAAAAAGAAGACAGACTCAGAATTACTTTGTTAGACTACTATAGGAGGATATTAGAGCATAATGTGCCATATATTACCCCTTCATTTTTCATAGAGCAAAATAAATTTTTATGCAGTTATGGCTAAACCCCTTAGTAGAAACAGAGAACTCTAAAAAATAAAATCATTAACGTTCCAGCTGTCCCCAGTTTTGTAAGTATGTCACCTGCCTTTGTGTTTAATGAAGAGCTCCTAATATAGCTTATTTGTCAGAGTGTTACCCCTTCAGTTTCTCCATTAAAAACTGAATTTCTTCACTTTGGCCAACAGCTGTGTTTTCTATAGTGACAAAATCACAGCCTTAGTGAGTTATTATTGAACTGTACTCTCTCACAAGCTATTAATTAGCTAAAATAATTCAGGAAAGAAAATAATGAACATAAGTAAACATGACAAATATTATTTTTCTAATAGCAATAATAACTGAGTGGTTCAGCTTTGAAAAAGAACCTGTACTTTTAATGAAACTGCGCCTAGTAAAATAGCAACAACTCTGTCAGCTGGAAAACCAAGCAGGTTCTCAATCATCACTGTTACTAGGAATAAGAACCAAGACGATGGTAACATTGGTGGCTGATCACTGTAATGGGCAGCATGGGTGTACTCTTTGCAGTCAGAGTAAAGTCTATCCATTTACTCAATACAGTTTTTCTTAGTTTTAAATAGTTTAGTAACAGTTCAGTTCTCTTCATGGAACCACAAGATCTCAGGACATCTCGGAATCATAATTTTCTTCATGGAATTTCTGGAAAAAAAATTAATATAACTCACTAAGGAAAGAAAGCATTTATAAAGTGTCACCATGAGTGATCCAAAGGATAGTTTTATAAATGAAACTTTTTTTTTTTTTCCGAGGTAGGGTCTCACTTCTAGCCCAGGCTGGTTTGGAATTCACTATGTAGTCTCAGGCTGGCCTTGAACTCAAATCGATCCTCCTGCCTCCCAAGTACTGGGATAAAGGTGTGCGTCACCACGCACAGCTTTATAAATGAAGCTTTATCATTTTTATATTTTGTGTGTGCATGTAGTGTTGGGAACTGAACCTAGGGCCTCAAATATGCTAGGTAAGCACCTACCACTAAGGTATATTTTCAGTGCATAATACTTATTCCATAGATTTTTCTGATAATACCTGCCTCTTTCCCCCTCCCTCCTAGGGCTTTGTGCATGATACCCAAGTACTCGAACACTGAGCTATACCTCTAGCCCTTCCAAAAAAAATTTTTTTTTGAGACAGGGTTTCACTGAGTTCTTCAGGTTGGCTTCCAGCTCACTGTTGCTCAAGTAGGCCTTGAACTTGGTGATCTTCCTGCCTCAGCCTTTCAAGCAGCTGGACTTTTACATACATCACAAGGCCTGGCCATTCACCCATTCATCCTCTTTTTCTCCTCCCTCTCCCTTTCCCCTTCCTTCCTTAATGCATCTGTATGTGTGTACTCATGTCTGCATACACAGAGGGCTACCTTGGGTGTCATTCTCAGGAATACGTCCCACCTCTTTTTTTTTTTTTTTTTTTTTTTTTGGTGTTTTGAGTTAGGGTCTCACACTAGCCTAGGCTGTCTTCCCACCTTTTTAAAAAATCTTTTGTTGAGGTTTCACATTAGCCTGGAGCTCAACAACTAGACTAGACTGGCTGACAATGAACCTCAGGGATTCTCCTGTCTTCACCCCTGGAACACTGGGATTAAAGGCTATGTGTTACCATATACAGCTTTTTTTTTAATTTTTAATTTTATTTTTTTATTTTTTGAGATGGGTCTAGTCCAGGCTGACCTGGAATCACTATGTAGTCTCAGGTTAGCCTCGAACTCCCAGCAATCCTCCTTTCTCTGCCTCCCAAGTGCTGGTGAGTGTCATCATGCCCAACTTTTTTATGTGGGTCTTGGGGGTTGAATTTAAGTCCTCATACTTGCAAGGCAAGCACTTTTTCTAACCCATAGCTATATTCTTTAAAAAAGAGAAATGGGACATGACCATGCCCAATATATAAGAAAAATGCAGTTTACATTCATAAAATGTTATGTCATTCCAAGTAACAAAGATTTGAGCAAAAATGAATGCCCAGTAGCAACATGATCCAAGCTATCATTCAGATTTAAAATTAGTACCTCAATATGAGAAAGATATAATTATTATTTTTTTGTTTTTTTGAGGTAGGGTCTTACGCTAGTCCAGGCTGACCTGGAACTCAATCTGTAGTCCCAAACTGGTTTTGAACTCACAGCAATCCTCCTACCTCTGCCTCCCAAGTGCTTTAAAGCCTGCTTGTCTTTTCTTATAGAGCCCTCCCTATTTCTCTCTCTCTCTCTCTCTCTCTCTCTCTCTCTCTCTCTCTCTTTTTCGAGGTAGGGTTTCACTCTAGCCCAGGCTGACCTGGAATTCACTATGTAGTCTCAGGGTGGCCTTGAACTCATGGTGATCCTCCTACCTCTGCCTCTGGAGTGCTGGGATTAAAGGCATGCACCACCATGCCCGGATATAGAGCCCTATTTCTTTTAAAAGATTAGTCTAGCCCCTGAGTAACAAAATACTAGGGCCAGAACCGGCTAAATACTAGGCTATCCATGATTCCCTGCCCCAAGGACTGATCCAGACGGCTCACGGAGGAGGACATCCAGCTGATGGGGGATGGGGAATAGGGGCATTGGGGAACTGGGGATTATAACTCATCGTTTGCTCACTTAATAATGTAACTCATTATGGACAATAAAAATAAATAAATAAAATAAAAATAAATAATAAATAAAATTACTTTTAAAATTATAAAAATATATGTATATTATAAAAAAAGATTAGTCTAGGTAGTGCTATTATTTAATCCAAATCTGTTAAGATGAATATGCAATTTATTAATGCTCTTCACTAAGGAGGCCAAAATGTAATACTTACATATCCAGTTAAAAGGAGCCAGTCAAGTTGTTCCCTTGGTTTTGCAATGAAACAAGCAAATCAATCTTTTCCATGTTCTGATTGGTATTTATAGAGGGTGCCAGTGGAGAATTCTCTGGCATTTGCTGAGAAAGAAGTGTTGTCACAGGTGACTGGCCCTCATTTTGTGGTTGGCCTGGCTGACTTATGGCCATCAGTTGATCTGGCAATGTAGCTGGTCCAGATGTTAAAAGTTGACTACAATCTGCAGACACAATGAAAACACAAACTACCTGGTAAGTTACAATTCATGAACAAAAAAAATTTATTAGTTGCTGGGGAAATTCATTACTATTTACCCAGTATATTACTAACAGAGATACCTGATAGTTTAAGAAAGGGTTTTCACAGAATGACAACCTTAGTTTTCCTCTGAACAGTACAAAAATACTACTTGGATATAATCTAAGCCTATGTAATTCACTAATATAAAACATAAAAGGTGACCAATGGGTTGGAGAGATGACTTAGTGGTTAAGGCACTTGCCTATAAAGCAGAAGGACCCGAGTTCAATTCCCCATTACCCATGTAAAAGCCAGATGCACAAGGTGGTGCCTGCATCTGTAGTTCATTTGCAGTGGCTGGAGGCCCTGGTGTGCCCATTCTTTCTCTCTCACTATCTCTCTGTTTGCAAATAAGTACATAAAAATATTTTTTAAAAAGAGTGAAGCTGGGCGTGGTGGTGCACGCCTTTAATTCCAGCACTCAGGAGGCATAGGTAGGAGGATCACTGTGAGTTTGAGGCCAGCCTGAGACTACATAGTGAATTCCAGATCAGTGAGATCCTACCTCAAAAAACAAAAAAAAAAAACAAAACAAAACAAAAAACCACACCTGAAAGGAGTAAGTATGATATATAACAATTCAGACATGCTGGGTGTGGTAGTACACATCTTTAATCCCAATACTTGGGAGGCAGAGGTAGGAGGCCTGTCTAGTCCCAGGTTGGCATCATGCCCAACTTTTATTTTTTTTCAGACAAGGTGTTATGTAGTTCAGGATGACCTTGAACTCCCTATGTAGCCAAGGATGATATTGAACTCCTGATCTTGCCTATCTATACCACCCAAGTACTGCGAATACAGGAATGTGACAACCTGAGAGGCCTAAAGTAATCATTCTTTTAGAAGTGGAAATTCATACCCATAAAGGTCAAATAGCTTGTCCAAGATCTCCTAGTCTTTAATTGGTAGAATTCTAAACATAATCTATGCTCTTATTTTGGCTGCTTCTAAAAATGTTACTTTAAGTAATGAGAAATTAGAAAGTTTCTTACTGTTCTGAATGCCAAACAAGAACATTCCTGATGTCTGCTGAGATGAGCCAGGGGAATTCTGGAGTTGGTTCATTGTGCCTCCTGCAGTGTTGTGAAATAAAGTAGCTTGTGGTTGGGGAGAAGATGTGGCTCCTTGGATTCCAGGCATGTTGTTCTGAGGGGAATAAAGAGGAGACTGTTGCATGTCTTGTTGGTTTATACTGCTCTGCAGTGCAGACATGGATGCTGGAGAGAGGAAGAGTGTTACTTGCTGCTCTTGAGAACCAGGTGACCCTTGTACCAACTGAATCTGAGGAGAGCTATGGAACAACGTCTGTGACGATTCAGACTGGGCAGGACCTGGGTTCTGAAGTGAGGAAACTGTAGGCTGATTCTGAAATTGCATGGGCTGCTGCTCTTGGTTCATTGGGGCCATATTACTTTGTTGGTGAAAAATCGACTGGTTCTGTTGCTCTTGACTAGCCATTGGGTTTTGGTTTGGGCTAAATATCATGTTTGGGGGTTGCTTCTGAGATGCCATTGTAGCCATGGTATTCTGATTACTGAATAAAATGCTCTGCTGCTGCTGCTGCTGCTGTTGCTGTTGCTGCTGTTGTTGTTGCTGCTGCTGCTCCTGGGATGGAGAGTTACTCTGCATGCCAACTATTGCGTGCTGAGATTGGAACATTGCTCCTTGTTGATTTTGCGGCATTGGATTAGGTGGAAGGGAGCCCAGGGGCACCTGAGGCTGAAATAAACCTTGCTGAGAGGGTTGCGCCTGCTCTTGGGAAAGCATAGGGGTCTGGATGTGTGAGATTGGAGTTTGCTGTTGGAAAGCTGCTTGCTGTTCAGTGTTTGATGTTGACTGAAGAGGAGAAATTGAGTTCTGTGCTGCAAAAAAAGAAATTTGTTCTTCTTGGGCTACTGTGTTAGTTTGAAGATTATTCATGGGACTTTGGGAAAGAAATATGTTGGGTGACTGCTGGTCTTGTGGAACTGAAGAGCCCTGTAACACAGTGATGGTACTCTGAGAATGAAACATGGAAGGCTGCATTTGTTCAGAGGAGGTTGTATTAGTCTGACTGTGAACAATAGGATTTGGACTATGAAAAATAGAGCCTTGATTATCCTGGGAAAGGTTCTGAGCATCTGCAATAGGATTTTGAGGATGAAAGAGTTGGGCCTGTGAATGAGAAGACTGTTGCAAAAAATTCCCGGATGGAAGTGACATCATCTCATTCCCTTGCTGAAATAAACCATTACCTTGTTGCTGGGTGCTACTATTCTGAACAGTCATCATAGTTTTTGTAGATGAAAACAGGTTTACTTGAGGTTGATTGTCCCCACTATGCTGCATCTGGACTATGGTCTGAAAGACACTGTTCTGAATCTGTTTTGCTTGTGCTCCAGTTTCTTCTCCATCTCCTGAACTTGATGTCTGAAACATGGCAGAGCCAGGAGTTGCAACCTGCTGCGTGGTGGTTGTAGAAGTTTCATTTCCAGAAACTGCAGGAGGAGAAGAAAACAGTTCGCACTGCATTTGCATGTCCTCACTGGTAGGTAGAGCGCTCATCAAGTGAGAAGGCTGCTGGTAAACTGGTGACTGTTGAAGGCTTCCATTTGCAGAAGCAGTTGAAGGAAATAATTCTGACTGGATTTGGGCAGCTGCCTGGCAAATGCTCTGCTGCATCTCCATCACCATTGCAGCTGATGACTCCATCACCTGCTGTGGCTGCTGTTGTTGCTGATTAGACAATGTGCTTTCTGCCTGAGGATGGACACTTTCAGCCCTTCCAGGTATTAAATTATCTGCTCTGGTGTGGACTGCAGGCTCTGTTGAGGAAAATATCCCAGGGCTTACATTATTTTGAATCTGACTAACTTGTTGAAAAATGTCTGCACTAAGCTGTTCTTGAACATTCTCATTACCATCTGGAGCAGAAAATAAAACTGAAGATAACTGTTGTTGTGCCTCTAAAACTTGCTGGACCAAGTCAACGCTTCCACTGCCGCCACCAGCACTACTGCCTGCAAAGCTTCCTGCTTGCAACTGCTGGATAGTACTCTGCAGCTGACTCACACTGTTTGGTGATGGAAAAATATTTGATGATATTTGCTGCTGTAAAGTCTGTGCTTGTTCTTGTAGTGGAGCCTGCTGCTGGGACGCCTCAGTCAGCTGGGGCAAACTCACCACTGTACCATCTGACTGCAGCACTTCTCTAGACTGAGTCTCTCTTGTCTGAAACTGGGTAGCCTGCTGCAGCAGGGTGTCACTGCTGGACAGCTGACTAGAGGCGGAAACAGCAGGAAAGCTCCCAGGAGGTGAGATGTCCTGTGTCTGGATGGTTGTCAGGGTTTCTGAGTTGTATGCTTTGGGCTGAAGCTGCTTTTCATTTTCAGAAGTTAAGTGGGAAGATGATGGTGATGAAAAAGAGCCATTGCCAGCGATGTTGGAAATATTTTCCAAAGTTTGCTGAGTTGATCCAACTGTCTTAGTAGTCTAAAAAATAAATAGCACAAATGATATTAAATGATACATGCTGTACAAAATTATTACTATTCTAAAAATATATGCAAAATCAATTTTCCACCCTACATTATCATCAGGTGCAGGACTATGACTCTCCAGGATGATGTGATGTCTGACTTTTAGTAGTATAAGAAAGACAGTCAAACATGGAAGGAGAGGAATTGATTATTCCTGTTGAGATGCTTAGTCGAGGTTAGGCGAATGAAAGAACACCAATTCTATGGTTAGTAACCAACCTTAAAAATAGCTCCATTTAAAAAAATATTAAATTTGTTCATTATTATACTAAAATATGCTACGCTTTTTGATTAATCTAAAATTTACCGTTTCTAATGATAGCAGGGTCTCGCTCTAGCCCAGGCTGACCTGCAATTCACTATGTACTCTCAGGGTGGCCTCGAACCCTCAGCAATCCTCCCACCTCTGCCTTAGGAGTGCTAGGATTAAAGGCGTATGCCATTAAACTCTGCCTAAAGATGTTTCTAGTTGTTTTTAATGCACATGTGCAGGTCAACCTTGGGTATTATCCTCAGAAATGTTGTCTATCTTTTTTAAATAGAGACTGGATCTCTAAATGTCCTGGAGCTCATCAATTAGGCTAGACTGGCTGGCCAGGAAGCTCTGTGAATCTTTCCATCTCAGCACTGGGACAACAGACATGTACTACCATGCCTGGCTTTTTAAAAATATGGGTACTAGGAGCCAGGCGTGGTGGCGCACGCCTTTAATCCCAGCACTCGGGAGGCAGAGGTAGGAGGACTGTCGTGAGTTCAAGGCCACCCTGAGACTACATAGTGAATTCCAGGTCAGCCTGGACTAGAGCGAGACCCTACCTTGAAAAACCAATATATATATATATATATATACATATATATATATATGGGTACTTGGGATTTAACTCAGGTTCTAATGCTTGCAAGCATTTTACTGAGTTATCTCCCTAACCCCATCTACTTTTTTTAAAAATCTGGTTAATTCCAACTCCTCTGCTTTTAATTTTACCTCTTCAAAACTATTTTACCGGGCTGGAGAGATGGCTCAGCGGTTGGGGTACTTGCCTCCAGTGCCAGAGGCCCCCAGTTCAATTCCCCAGTACCCACATGGGCCAGACCCACAAGGTGGTGGCCTTGGTGCTCTCTCTCTCTCTCTCTCTCTCTCTCTCTCTCTCTCTCTCTCTCTCTCCTGTATCTCTGCTTTAAAATGAATAAATAAAATATTTAAAATAAAATAAAATATAATAAAAATAAAATAAAATAAGTTTTAAAAAAACTATTTTACCTTGTGCTAACTTTACCTTTCCATATATATTTTATATTATTTATTTATTTACTTATTTGCAAGGAGAGTGTGTTAGAGAGAGAATTGGCACACCAGGGTCCCTGGCCGCTGCAAATAAACTCCAGACATGTGCACCCCTTTTGTACATCTGGCTTTACGTGGGTACTGGGGAATCAAACTTGGGTCATTAGGTTTTATAGGCAAGTGCCTTCACTGCTGAGCCATCTCATCTCTCCAGCCCCCAACTTTTGAAAATGCTAAAATTAGTGCTCTAATATTCAAGATGGGGGTCTCCCTATGTATCCCAGGCTGTCCTAACTCACATTTTTCTCTGTCTTAGCCACCAAGACCAACTTGTAGTATTTGTATTAATATCCCTCATCTCATAGGTATTATTTCTCTGCTTCTTTAAATGTATATTGGGAGTTACTTTGCAAGCAATTTTCTGAAATTTTTAGCACTCACTTCAAAGAACAAAATCCATCATGCATATCTAATGCAAAACAAATGTAAAGGAAATAGGAAGGTAAATACAGCAATTTTTATGTGTATGGTAAATGATCCGGAGTACTAGTCAATAAGGCTCACCTTAAAAATAGGGGAAGATCTTTTTTCTGCTGTTACTTCCATTGGAGTGACATCTTCAGTCTTAATCATGCTGCTTGATATGAGTGGAGTGATCAGGGAATTAGGAAGGATGTTTACCTTATCCAAGTTACATCCAGTAGTTTTCATTGCTGCATACAGAAAAAAAAAAGGAAAAGGTGAAAGTTAAAAACTTTAAATTCTATAATTTGTTGAGTATAAGTCATAATTTTTTGAAAAATATTTTATTTATTCATTTTCAAGCAGAGAGAGAGAAAGAGCGAGCGAGAGAGAGAGAGAGAAAGAACGAGCACCAGGCCACCACCTTGTGGGTCTGGCTTATGTGGGTACTGGGGAATTGAACCCGGGGCCTTAGGCACTGGAGGCAAGTGCCTTAACCACTGAGCCATCTCTCCAGCCCTATAAATCATAATTTAAATTCTTTGTTTTGAATTAGGGTCTTTCAAAGTAGTTCAAACTGGTATCAAATTTGAGATCCTCCTTCTTCAGCCTCCTAAAAGCTGGGATTACAGGCATGCATCACCACACACAGATTAATACCTAGTTTTTGATGCTATGATGCATGACACAAAATTGATGTACTGAGATTTAACCTTCCTCCCTTGATTTTTTTTTTCTAGGTAGGGTCTCACTCTAGCTCAGGCTGACATGGAACTCACTCTGTAGTCCCAGGCTGACCCTGAACTCAGAGTGATCTTCCTACCTCTGCCTTTAAAGTGCTGTAAGGGTATGCCAGGCTTCCTTCTTTTATTGAAATGTATGAATTGGCTTGAGGACTCCTGATATGGGCTTAAGAATAAAAGTTGGCATGGTGGAGCACGCCTTTAGTCCTAGCACTTGGGAGGCAGAGGTAGGAGGATTGCCATGCATTTGAGGCCAGCCTGGGCTACATAGTGAATTTCCAGGTCAGCCTGGGCTAGAGCGAGACCCTACCTCAAAAAAACAAAACAAAACAAAAGGGTTGAGATGGCTCAGCAGTTAAGGCACTTGCCTCCAGTGCCTAAGGCCCCGGGTTCAATTCCCCAGGACTCACATAAGCCAGACCCACAAGATAGTGGCCCTGGTGTTCTCTCTCTCTCTATCTCTCTGCTTGAAAATGAATAAATAAAATATTTAAAAAACAAAGGGACGCTATAAAATAAGCAATATGGAAACCTACTTCTTTGCTAGCCAGTAATGTATGTATTAAAAAAGGGCTGGGGAGATGGCTCAATGATAAGATGCTTGCCTGCAAATCCTAACAACCTGAGTTCGATTCCCCAGTACCCATGTAAAGCCAGCTGGCACAAAGTGGTGCATGCATCTGGAGCCCATTTGCAGCAGCTTGAGGCCCTGGCAGGTCCATTCTATCTCTGTATGAACATGGATAATGGTGTGCCTAGAAGCCATATAATGTTAGAAATGTTTCAGTGCCAGGAGAGGGATACCTTCCAGTGAGTTGTTGGCCAGGGAGGTTCCTGATGCTCAAAAGGCCATTGCCAAGGCTCTTGGTTGCCCACCAGAACTAGATGGTAAGACTCTATTGCTGAAGGCTCCACATGCTGGGGCTGCAGGTCACTGAGAAATCAAGCTGGAGTGGAGCTGGAAGCCTCCTCCTCCCTGTTGACCAGCTGTCAGAATGCTGAAAAGAGCTACGCGGCATGCAGTCTTTTGGGAGACAGAAGTCATCAAT
The DNA here is from genome assembly GCA_004024765.1 of Zapus hudsonius. Taxonomy (NCBI): domain Eukaryota; kingdom Metazoa; phylum Chordata; class Mammalia; order Rodentia; family Dipodidae; genus Zapus; species Zapus hudsonius. The sequence goes on along the minus strand of PVHP010020260.1, from coordinate 9,991 downwards.
GGTGTTAAACAGCGGTGGACCTAAAAGCCTTATGGCTGGAGAGCCAGGCCAAATTACTAACTGGTGCAGTAAGGGCAAGTCTGTTATGAGGGAAGCCAATTGCTTGCTCTCTGGTTGGACTGGAAGCCTGTTCCAGGGGGGTGTAAGTGGGGGGAATACATGCCTGGTACCGAAGGCTTGATGAAAAGTCTATATTAGCTGTGTCAGAGTCAACCTGGTTTGTTGTATATTGTCTGGTAAATCTTTTTCTGGTGTACATGAGCTCACGTGCATGAATACAGGCATGCATGTGCCATGGCATGTATGTGGAGGTCAGACGACAACTTCAAGTATAGGTCTTTGCCTTCTACCTTGTTTGAGGCAGGGTCTCTTATGCACTGTTGTGTTTATCAGGCTAACTGGCCCAGGAGCTCCAGAAGAGTTTTTTTCTTTTCTTTTCTTTTAAATGAGTACTCCAGGACCACTAGCTACTGCAAACAGACTCCAGATGCACATTCCACTCTGTGCCTGGCTTTACGTGGGTACTGGGGAATTGAACTCGGGTCATTAGGTGTTGCAGGCAAGTGCTTTATCCTCTGAGCCATCTCTCCAGCTCCAGACGAGTCTTATGTCTCTACCTCCCTTCTTGCTACAGGCAAAATGGGATTACAGACACCTGCCACAGTATCCAGCTGTTCTTTTTAAAATATTTTATTTATTTGTAAGCAGAGAGAGAAAGGAAGAGAGAGAGAGAGAGAGAGAATAAGAATAAGAGAGAAGGAATCGCACACTGGGGCATCTTGCCACTGCAAATGAATTCCAGATGCATGTACCACTTTGTGCATCTGCTTTATGTAGGTAATGGGGAATCGAGCCCAGGCCATCAGGATTTTTAAACAAACACCTTTAACAGCTTGAGCCATCTCTCCAATCCCCAGGTTTTTAAAAAATATTTAATTTATTTATTTGAGAGAGAGAGAGAGAGAGACAGAGAGAGACAGAGAGAATGGGCACGCCAGGCCCTCCAGCCACTGTAAATGAACTCCAGACACATGTGCCCTCTTGTGTATCTGGCTTTACATGGGCACTGGGGAATCGAACTCAGGTCCTTCTGCGTTGCAGGCAAGCACCTTAACCGCTAAGCTACTTCTTCAGCCCCTCAGTTGTTTTTTCAACATGGGTTCTAGTGATCCAAACTCAGGTACTCACATTTGTGCAGCAAGCACTTATCCACTGAGCCATCTCCCCAGCCTAGTGTGGTAAATCTTGCAATGTAGCACTCCATGCATGTGTGAATAGTATTTCTGGTCTAACGTTTTTGAATATCTAAAGACAAGTTATGTATGTATGTATTAGGTCATGCTCTAGCCCAGGTTGACCTGAATCTTACTCTGGAGTCTCAGGCTGGCTTTGAACTCATGGTGACTCTTCTACCCTCCATGCCTCCCAAGTGCTGGGATAAAAGGCATGCACCACCATGCCTGGCCTATATTTTATTTTATTTTTTGGTTTTTTGAGGTAGAGTCTCGCTCTAGCCCAGGCTGACCTGGAATTCACTATTAGTCTCAGGGTGGCCTTGAACTCACGGCAATCCTCCTACCTCTGCCTCCTGAGTGCTGGGATTAAAGGCATGTGCCACCACGCCCGGCCCTATATTTTATTTTAATTAAACACTGCATATAAATGTCCACGAATAATAACCAAATACTTTAAACCTTTGCCTCTTTTTTTGCTTTTGCTTTTTTTTTCCAAGGCAGATCTCACTTCAGCCCAGGCTAACCTACAACTCACTCTGTAGCTCCAGGCTGACCTCAACTCATAAAGATCCTCCTTTGTCTCCTGAGTGCTGGGACTAAAGGCATGTGCCACTATGCCCAACTTTTTTTTTTTTTTTTTGAGTACTGAAGTCCAGGCTGGCCTCAAACTTGCAGCAATCTTCCTGCCTCAGCCTCCACAGTGCTGGGATTACAGGTGTGAACCACCACGCCTAGCTTTGCATACAATTTTGTCATATGTAAATTCATGTATCCCCACCAGTTAAGACAAAGAACAGTTCCACCACAAGTGTATCCTGTGTTTCTCTTTTTATAAACATCCACTCTTAATTTCTACCACCCTGTCCACATTATAAAATCACAGCAACAATTAATCAGTTCTAAAATTTTTTTTTTTAAAGAACACAAAAGCCAGGTGTGGTGGCACATGCCTTCAATCTCAGCACTCAAGAGGCAGAGGTAGGAGGATTGTTCGAAGTTTGAGGCCAGCCTGAGACTACAGAGTGAGTTCCAGGTCAGCCTGGGTGAATGCATCTGGAGTTCCTTTGCAGATGCTCTGGCACGCACATTCATTCTCTCTCCTTTTTGTTTGTTTGTTTCGTTTTATGAGGTAATTCACTATGTAGTCTGAGGGTGTCCTCTGCCTTGAGTGCTGGGTCTAAAGGTGTGCAAGCACGCCTGGCTGTTCTGAATTTTTGTAACTGAATGTTATACCAATGCAACAAAGCAGAATATAGTCTTCTGAGATTGACAATGACATTTTCACGTAGCATAATTCCTCAGAGATATTCAGGTTATTACATCTATTAATTGCTTATTCCTTTTAAATACTGAGTAATAGTTCATGATATGGATATGCCCCATTTTGTTTAATCATCCACTGAAGGATATCTGGTTTGTTTAGTTTTTGACTGTATTAATAAAGCTGTTAGGAATAGTTAATACAAGCTTTCTTTGTGAAAATCAACTTCTACTTACCTGAGATAAATGAACAGGAGTACAGTCACTGTGTCATATTGTAAGATTTGTACGAAGATGAGCAGCTCTTAAAGAAGCTGGCTGGACCATTTACACCCTCCACTAGCAAAGTATCAGTGAGTCAGTTCTGCCACATTTGTCAGAATTTAGTGTCGTCACAATTTTTCATATAAGTCTTATAAAGGCTGTACAGAAAACTTTCATTGGGGGCCTGGAGAGATGGCTCAGCAGTTAGGTGCTTGCCTGAGAACCCAAAGACCTAAGTTCAATTCCCCAGTACCCATGTAAAGCCAGATGTACAAAATGCATCTGGAGTTATTTGCATTGGCTGAAGGCCCTGGCACTTCCATTCTCTGTCTCTCTTCTATCTTTCCTTGCTTGCAAATAAACAAACAAACAAGTAGTATTGAAAAAGAAACCGTTCATTGCAGTTTTACCGAATAACAAATGAAATTGAACATGTATGTCATCTCTATATTCTCTTTATGAAATCTGTTAACATCTTTTCTCCTAATTTGATTGTTTACTTCTCAACTGTAGAGATTTTTTTCTTTATTCATACGTGTGTGTGTGTGTATGTGTGTGTGTGTGTGTCAATTTCTGAGTTTCAATTTGTTCTGTGGATCTATGCATCTACCCCTTATACTACCTTGATTATTACAGATTATTATAGATACGTAGTAAGCATTAATGCAGGTAGTGATTTCTCCCAAATTATTCTTTCTTATATTCTGGTGTGTTATGATGTTATGCATGGGTGTGAGTGGGTGTGCATATGCCATATGTGTGTAGAGGTCAGAGGACAACTTTGGATGTCAGTCTTAACTGCTGTGTTTGCCAGTTAGTTAGCTGGTGCATAAGCTTCTGGGAAATTGTCCTGTCCCTGCCTCCTATCTTGCTGTAGGAAGGCTGGGATTACAGATGTTTGGTACTTCCTGGCTTTTATATGGGCTATGGGAGTTCAAATTCAGGTCACAACACTTGCAACCCTGACACTATCTCCCCAGCCAAAACTGTATTTGAAATAGTTTTAAATTACTCTAAGGCTTACTGCTTAACTTTCTTCCCCCCATTCCTTCTTTAACTTTCCATATATAAATCAGAATACATCTGTAAAAACTACTGAGCCAAAGCCAGGTGTGGTGGTGCACGCCTTTAATCCCAGCACTCGGGAGGCAGAGGTAGGAGGATTGCCATGAGTTCAAGGCCACCCTGAGACTACATAGTGAATTCCAGGTCAGCCTGGACTAGAGTGAGACCCTACCTCGAAAAAAAAAAAAAAAACTACTGAGCCAGGCATGGTGTTGTATGCCTTTAATCCCAGCACTCCAAAGGCAGAAGTAGGAGATCGTCATGAGTTCAAGGCTACCCTCAGCTTGGGCTAGAGTGATACCCTAGCTCCAAAAACAAAACAAACAAATAAACAAACAAAAAACCTACTGGAAGTTGGGCATGATGGCATATGATGCCTTCCCAGCACTCAGAGGCAAAGGAAGGATGATCACCATGAATTCAAGGCCAATCTGAGACTACAGAGAGAGAGAGGTCTGCCTGTGACTCACCATGCCCAGCTAGTTCACAAAATATTTTAAAATAAATATATTTTTTGGAATTTTTAATGTACTTAATGATGTCATCTGCACAAACAGTAACTTGATTTCTACTTTTCTAATCTGTGTACTTTCTTTTTCTTGTATTACAGTGGATAGAAATTAACTAGTACACTAAGTAAAAGGTGAGTATTCTTGAACTTAGATATGCATTCAGCTTTTCTCTAGTAAGTATATTAGCTAAAGGATTTTTGTAGATATTCTTTAACAAACTGAGGTATTTCCTCTGTACTTCCAGTTTGCTATGAGTTTTTATCTTTAATAAACTCTACTTGATCCATGGCATATAATTCTCTTTGTATTCTACTGGATTGATTTGCTAGTACCTTGAAAAATTTTTCTGTTCATAAGAGATATCTTGCTTTTTCCCCCTAAGATAGGATCTTGCTAAATAACCCATGATGACCTCAAATATTTCATCCTTCTCTCTCTCTCAGCCTTCAGGAAAAGGCTAGGGTTACAGGCATGTGCCACCATGATTGGTAAACCCAAAAACTTTTTTTTTGGGGTGTAGGGGTTTGAAGTATGATCTTGCTCTGGCCCAGGCTGACCTGGAATTCACTATGTAGTCTCAGGGTGGCCTTGAACTCATGGCAATCCTCCTACCTCTGCCTCCCGAGAGCTGGGATTAAAGGCGTGCGCCACCACGCCCAGCTAGTTTCTAATTGGTTATTAAAATTTTTGTTTTTAAATCTTTCTTTGCGTGTATATGTAGGAGATGCGGTGTATAAAGTGCCCCTGTATGTGCAGATGTACATGCCCTGTGTGCATGTGTGCAAAGGCCAGAGAAGAACAACAGGTATCCTCCGTTGCTCTTCTCTGTTGTGTCCTTGAGATGGAGTCTCCCACTGACCCTGGTGCTGCCAGGTTTTTGGTCAGACTGACTGACCAGTGAGCCTAGCAAGTCTCCTGTTTCTGCTCCCTACAGGACTGGGGTTAGCCATGCCCACCTTTTTATGTGAATGCTATATATTAAACTTGGGTTCTGCTTATTCAACAAACACTCTTACCTACTGAATTACCTCCCTAGCCCCTCATTTCTTTTTTTCTTCTTAATCTGTATATATGATTGTGCATGTATGTGGATGCCACAGCACATATGTGGAGGCTGGAGGAAAACCTCAGGTGTCAGTATTTATCCTCCATCTTGTTTGAGATTCTCTTATTCACTGTGATGTATGCCAGGCAAGCTTCTGATTCTCCTGCCTGCCTCTCTTCTTGCTATGTATGTGTTTCAAGAGTTCCTACCATCAGGTGATGGATTGGGAGACCCCAAGTCTTTCAGCCACTGGGTCACCTATTACTATTTATTAGAGGGTTGGGAGATATGCCTGGCCTAGACGTTCTTTTGGATGATGGGCTAGAAGCTGCTGGTCAGGGGTGGGGGTTGTTCTCTGCAGTTTGAGTATGGTTAATGAAATTGTGCACTTGCTAGTACTAAAGTGCAGAAAGGGTCTAGCTGTTGTTGTGTGGCATGGCACATGGGCATATTGGAATTGGGTTCTGCTGTTGCTGGCACGAGCATGCTTTGGTGTGAGCTGGTTCTTCTGTCAGAAGACTGGGCAGATACTGGTAGGTGTGGAGTACTGGATGTGCTGATTCTCCTAGATTCTGCTGTTTTTGCAGCAGAGGTAGGTGTGTGTGTGTGTGTGTGTGTGTGTGTGTGTGTGTGTATACTGGCTTTAAACTCCATGGTGTGCTTGCTGCTGCTATTAGATGAGTCATCACTAAGGCTTTACTGGGCTTTCCTATTCTCAGTCCTTTGACCAAAGAAACCAGAGTTTTGTTTACTGATTTATTTTCATTGTCTGTTGGCAGTTCTAAATTCCAGGCCTCTCTAATACCTGATTCAGGATAAAAGGGAGATAAATTTTTTTTTTTTAAAAAAAGGAGATAAATAACAAGCCCAGGGAACTTATTGTGGGGTTGTTGGTTAGGTTCTGTCCCTGGCCACTCCAAGAACTTCTTTCTATATTTCAAAGTACTTTTATGATTATTAATTTCTTTCCAAGCTATTTAATAATATTTAGGGTAGAGAATTGGGGAAAAGTCTATACTCTTTTGTCCCAGAACCCCCATTTATGCTTTAATATGCTAGGTGTGGTACATACTTTTAATTTTAGTACTTGGGAGGCTGAGGAGTTTCAGAGCAACCTGGGCTAGAGGGAGATCTTGCTTTAAAAAAAATGGATCTGAGAATACAGCACAGTGGCAGAATGCTTGCCTAGTATGTGAAAGTCCCTAAGTTCATTCCCCAATCTCTACCCATTGCTTCCCTATCTTTCAAACAAAATAAAAATTATTTAAAAATTGAAAATTGGGGCTGGAGAGATGGCTCAGAGGTTAGAGTGCCTGCCTAGGTTTGATTCCCCAGTAAAGCCAGATGCACAAAGTAGTGCATTCATCTAGTATTTGTTTGCAGCTGCTGGTGACCCTGACGTGCTCATTCTCTCTCTCTCTCTCTCTCTCTCTCTCTCTCTCTCTCTCTCTCTCTCTAAATAAATATTTTTAAAAATTGGCCAGAAGTAGTGGTACATGCCTTTAATCCCAGAACTCAGTAGGCTGAGGTAGGAGGATTGCTGTGAGTTCAAGGTTCAAGGCCAGCCCGAGCTACAGAATTCCAGGTAAACCTGGGCTACAGTGAGATCCTACCTTAAAAAAAAAAAAAAAAAAAAAAAAAGGAAAAGGCAAGAGGGGCCGTAAATAGAAGGGGAGAGATTCTAAGCCTGTGAAAAATTGATCAGTCTGGCAACTCCTGGTCTCAGTCATCGGCTCCTTCCCTCACTGAGCTGTTGATAAAAATGCCATGAGGTTCCAAAAACAAGACAGAATTCTGTCAAAGCTCTTGAATGCCCACCCCAGGCATGAGGTAGGATCCTGTCGCTGAAGAAACCACAGAAAGCCATCTATCAGCATCAAGAGACCCTGCAAGGTCCAGAATGGTAATCAGCCCCCAGATGGTAGTTAGTGCAGTGCTGGAAGGCATTGCATAAGCTGCCAGGGAAAGCTGGTCAACTACAGCTGGAGAAAACAAAGAATACTGATGTGAAATGCAGTCTGCCGCCATTGAGTAGGCTGAACACACTTCCTACTGGGAGAGAACAGCGAACCAAGAAAGGAGCACTTGTGCAATGGAGGAAGGAGCCAAAGCCTGGGGGAGGCAATCAACAGCTTTTAATTCGGCCAAATAATTCACTCAGTGATGGGGAGCCCTTTACTGGAACTGGGGACTCAGGACAAAATACACTGGGAACCAAACTCTTGGACCCCCTAAGAGAGATGCACTATACGAGTGATTTACAAAGAGGCTACTAACAATAGAATCTAGCTAATTTAGAAATGTGTATCTAAGTTAACCTATACTGATCTCACTCTCCGATGGAGATTCTCTTTGTATCTTTCAGAATGCAACAAGAGAGCTGTGGCAAGAGATGAGTCACACCAGACCTACGGTGGAGGATCCATATGGAACCCTGCAGAGAGGTGGGACAAACAAGAGACCCATAACCACAGCCAATCAGTCAACACAGGATAAGCCAGACAGACACCAACGATTTTCAACACAACCTAAAGCAGAAGTACAGAGACCCATAAAACCTCAACAATAAAGCAGCCTTAATACTCACCCACCATGACTCAGGGAACTGAGTGGAAGAGGGGGTGGAAAGATTGTAAGAGCCATGGTGGGGGAGAACTCCCAGAGATATTGCCCCCCTCAGTAACATCACACTAAGGTGGGTGGAACTGGGCTGACTCCTAGGCTATCCATAATCCCCTACCCCATGGACTGATCCAGACTGCCCACGGAGGAGGATATCCAGCTGATTGGGCATAGGGAAGAGGGGCATTGGGGAAATGGGGATAACAACTCATTATTTGTTCATTAAATTTATCTAATTATAAATAATAAAAAAAGTAAAAAAAGAAAGAAAATTAAATGGCATGAGGAAGGAAAGAAATGAATGGTTTGAGCTATTACTATTAAGACTTCCTTTCTACATTTTCAATGTACATTTACTGAGCGCTGTGATGTTCTGGGTACTGTTCTACATTCTTAGGATCCAGTGATGATTAAGATGAGTGAAGTTGGGCTGGAGAGATGGTTCAGTGGTTAAGGCACTTGCTTCCAGTGCCTAAGGCCCCAGGTTCAATTCCCCAGGACCCACATAAGCCAGATCCACAAGGTGATGGCCCTGGTGTGCTCTCTCTCTCTCTCTCTCTCTCTCTCTCTGTCTCTGCTTGAAAATGAATAAGTAAAATATTTTTTAAAAAGATGAATAAAGTCTCTACTACCTGGAAATTATATTCTAGTGAGGAAAGAAAATAACATAAACAAGTAAAGTCTCTGTGTTAGTAAGGGCTTGGGGGGGGATAATGTTTACACCAATGCAAAAAATTAAGATTGTAAATTAAAAAGATACTCACCAAAACACTAATTTGAATTTGTGGAGAATATTGCCTTTGTCAATTATATGAAACAACTTTAAAACAATTTTCTTCTTTATACAGATCAAAGAAATAATTTTAGAAATTTAGAGTAACAATTATTATTTTTTAAATGTTACAATTCTTACTAGAATGATGTTGCTAACAAATAGCACTCAGGTCAAATATAAGTATGTTTAAAAAGTATGAATTAAGATTCATAAGAAAGTGCCAGCCATGGTGGTACATCCCTTTTGTCCCAGCACTCAAGAGGCTGAGCTAGGGAGTTCAAAGCCAGCCTGCAACTACAGAGTGAGTTTCAGGTCAGCCTGTGTTAGAGTAAGACCCTGTCTGGTGGCGGGAGGGGGGGGGGAAAGAGGAAGATTTATAAGAAAGCTGGGAATGGTAGTACATTCTGTAATCCAAGTTTTTAGGAGGTTGAAGCAAGATTGAAAGGCCGAGGCTAAATGGGCAAGACTGTATCTTAAAATTCTGGGAGAGCTGGGTATGGAGGCTCATGCCTATAATCTCAGCACTAAAGAGGCTGAGACAGGAGGACTGCCTTGAATTCCAGGCAAGCTTGGGCCAGTGTGAGACCCTGTCACTGAGCAATCTATGTTTACACTCATATCTACCTATACTAATAAATATAGAAACTTTCTTAAATATTCCCAAAAAACTGTCAATAGTATATGCTATATGTATTTTTTAAAGCATTATTATTTATTAGCAAGCAGAGAAATAGTAGAGAGAATGGTGCCACTTTGTGCATCAGGCTTTAGGTGGGTACTGGGGAATTGAACTCAGGTGGTTTGACTGTGCAGGCAAGTGCCTTAACCACTGAGGCATCTCTCCAGCCTTCTATATCTTACTGTATATGATATATGTCATTTTTGTGTTAAGGATATGCAGGCACTTGGATAAAGCTTATTTTAGAGAAAAAGTTTTCAATATCTAGCCATAGTATCATCCTTAGGTATCAACTTCTGAAACTGAGTGTAACTGAATGCTATTTTTAAGAATGATTCTTAAAAAGGATTATTACTGCACACAAATTCAAAAGTGATTCATGATGTTTAGTCTCCATCATTAAAGCATTGCTAATTAAATCTCTACAGAGCACCTTGACACAGTACTAAGGCTCTGATTTCAAAGAATCGTAATGGTAAGCTATTTGTCCAGGAAAAGTTAAGATTTTGAAGCCACTGGTTTTTTTTTTTTTTT
>PVHP010020259.1:0-30666 GCA_004024765.1 Zapus hudsonius | reverse complement strand
CCAATGATGTCGACACAAAGACCTCTAATCTCACAACCTTAAAGCAGCCTTAATACTCATCCACCACGACTCAGGGAACTATGCGGAAGAGGGGGCGGAAAGATTGTAAGAGCCGTGGTGGGGGAGATTATCCAGAGGCATGGCCAGGAGAACCTGGCTGAATACTAGGCTATCCATGGTCCCCTGTCACAAGGACTGAGCCAGACGAATAATGGAGGAGGTTATCCAGTGGAGGGGGGAGGGGAGGGCAGTGGGGAATTGGGGATAACAACTCATTGTTTGCCCACTAAATGTTGTAACTCATTATGGACAATAAATTAAAAAAAAAAAAAAAAAAAAAAAAGAAGAGCGATCATGTCAAGAAATAGAGAAGAAATTAAGCCATGAAAACATTGGGTCTTTGAATTTATCTCCACTTGAGTCCTGATTCCCCTAGAGTTTTTAAAAATTGCTTTTATTGGGAGCTTTAATATGAGCATATTGTAAATCGATCATATCCCAACTTAGTTATTCTATTTGTCCCCTCTCTCCTAACCTGATTCCACTTGGATCCCTCCTCGGTGGGGGAATTGGTAATCACTGTGGGGTCATGAATGCACCTGCTCTGGAGGGCACTGCCTCACAGTTCAGCTTCCCACCCTGTGGCTCTTACATTCTTTCCACCCCTCTTTTGCAGTGTTCCCTGCACCTTGGAGGGGTGTTATTAATCTCCTTCAGTGCTGAGCTCCTGGCAGCCTTTTATTTTCTCAGATGTAGTCTCCATACAGAAGGTTCTCAGGTCAGGTGGGAAAGATCTGCTCACATTTAATCTGCCATGTTTCCTGGCTCCCGGTGGGTGTGATGAGCTGATTCACCCCATGCTAGACACTCAGCTTTCTCTTATCATCTCTTTACGTCTTGGGTTTCCCCAGCATTCACTTCCATCTGATCTCCCAGGAGATAACTCAAGCCGCTTAGACAATATGAAAAACTTCAAATTGCCTTAGCAGATCTCTTAGGAGAATTCTGCTTTATTCTTCCTTGTGATACCCCTTTACAAGGCTTATAGCTTCCTTATTCTTGACATTTAATAGTCAGTTTGCATTGCCTTCAGGGAGTTATTACAGTGTTTCTTGATCATTCTGGTAAACCAGCCAAAGGGTTTACATGGTTTAATAATCACCCATGAAAAACTCTTTATACTATTGGACTTTTTTTTCAACTCAATGAGCCAAACTTGCTGCTGCTATTGGGTGCCTTAAATTTTTTTCCACCTCAACCTGTTAATCTTGTAGTTGACTCTTCTTATACAGTGCATGTCATTCATGTATTCATGTTGTAGTTTTATTACAACTTCCAACCTCTCTTTTGCAGGTTTCATTTACTGCAACCCCTAATTCTTGCCGGCTCTCATGCTCATTTAGACTCGTGTCTGCACTCACTCTGCACTGGCAGGTCTGTTCACTTTGGGCAGTGAACACACTGACCCCCTAGTTATGAGTCTACACTCTGTTGTTTCATGTCACATTTTTCTCATCTAGGTGCACATGCTGTCGAAAGCAATTTGATTTTCCTCTAAACAAAGCACACATGCTTGTTCTGATTGTCAACGGGTTGGCCAAAGCTAGCAGGGCCTTGGTCATAAGCTGGGTAAGCCTTTCCAGTAGTCAGTTATAGCAAATGAATGTTCATCATTATGACCCTCTTGGTAAATTAAAATATCAATATGTTCTCTGGGATGATTCATGTCACATGCCAGTTTGTGGACATACTGAAAAGCACATGTGACCTGGAGAGATGGCTCAGTGGTTAAAGGCTCTTGCTTACAAAGCCTCGGTTTGATTCCCCAGCACCCATATAAAGCCAGAGACACAAAGTGGCCAATGAGTCTGGAGTTTGTTTGCAGAGGCAGGAGGCCTTGGTGCACCCATTCTCTCTCTCTCTCTCTCTCTCTCTCTCTCTCTCTCTCTCTCTCTCTCTCTCTCTCTCTCTCTCCTTGTGAATACAAATGAAAAAATTAAAAAAAAAACACATAGTATTCGTTATTGCCTCCCTAGGAAAACCTCAAAAACTCAAAATAGACACTGGACCTGCTGTGCGCCTCTGGCTGTCAAAACTCTCTGTGAACATTGGACGACTCCAGGACTATTTGACATTCCTTAGAACCCCACAGGACAAACCATTCTAGAATGAGCTAATAGTCTGCCGAAGACTCAACTTACAAAACAGAAAAGGGGGACTCTAGACCATCACATGATTCCCCAAGAACAAATACAAAAATCTTTATATACCTTAATTTTTTTTATAAAAATTATTTGTTCCTTTCATGCTTTAACAGCTGCAGAATGACATTCAAAAGGAAGACATTCTCCCCCAAACCTTTGATTTTATGTAAAAACATCATAGACAGGACTCAATGAAAAGTGAAAAGTTCAGGTACAATTTTTAAACTGAGGTAAGGGAGATGCTGCAGTTTTGTCTCTTACAGGGCCATTGTGAATTTCAGCCCCACTGATTAAGCCTTAATATGAGTTGTCATCAGGTATAATACCCCCTTCTGAGATTCAGAAGGCCAGAAGTGACCACTCCACCAAAGAAGAGACACTGAAGACTGAGAACTTATTCACTGTCCAAGAGGGAGGAAATGTCTAGCCCGACCTGGAGTGACCTGAAAAGACCGACCACTGAAGCTGAAAACACCTTGAATAAGACTGGTACTTTCATGACCTCCAAATCTGCCAATAGCCATGACAGTCTGTAAGCAAAAAGCAGGTAAGTATAGATGTCTTATTTCTTCTCTCATTAAAACAGGAGCCTCTCTTTAAGTACAAAATTTGCTACTAGGCTCACAGCCTTGACCTTCTTCCTTTGGGAGAGCCAGAGCCACCAATGCCATCTACATTCATGGCAGTCACAGGAGCAGGTTGACTGCCACCTTCTGGCCCTTTAGAAGGCTGCTGGCAAAGATAGGTAAACAATGATATCACAATGAGTGGCACTGATCACCACGTGATTGGTTTTATTCTTTTTCAAGCATAACTTCCCCACTGCAAAACTAATGATGTAACAACAAAAATGTCAGTGCTTTAATCCAACAACAATGGTAATGAACCACACACATATGTCACCTCCTCTATGATCTGAGTCAAAAGTATAAAAGATTGGAGTTTTATTCAAGCAATCATAAGAGGAGGACCTCTGGTCCCCTGAAAAAAAGATTTTCCAAGCCTAATTTTCCAGTGTGGCTATTTTCCTATGGCTCAACATTGGCAAATATGATGCCCTAAATTGGGCACTTGCTGATCAACTAATTTTTCCACCTCAAACCTTAATGCTTAATATGATACATGATAATTGGGGACCTCAATGTCTTATGGTAATGGATGATATTGGTTAATCTTGGAATAATTAAAATAGAATTAGTCTCCCATATAATGATTCCATTGATTGGAACTCCAGCCTAGCAGGACCGTTCTTGCTCCTCCCACAAGGCCATCTGTTCTCCCCTAGAGACGTGGATCATAGACTCTCCATACAGGTAAATTTCAAACTGTTAAGATGAACTGAAATGAATTATTGATGACACATAACCAGGATGTTATAATTTGTACATATAGACCATAAATTCTGGTCATCTTCTAAGGGCCTCTAATAATTTCCCCTCCACATGATCTCCGTGCCTTGCCCCCTCTCTCCAACAGCTTATCTTAATATAACCCTCCTTTCTGTCAGTACTTGGCCACCTCCTTGTATCACTCAACACAATGTTTCCAGTCTGAATATAAACTCATGCTTTTATTCTTAAACAACGTAGGGAAGCCTGACTTTTAGTTAAATTTACGCAGGACTAGGAAGGAGGCTCTGTTCTTGAAAAAAACAACTAATGCTCTAAAACATAGCGAGCCCCAGATATTTCTTGGCACTCTAATAGTCTCCATAATAGTAGCTACTACTATTGCCATGACCACAGCCCAGCAGTAGTTCTTTTAAGCAAATCTATTTTAACTGCTCAGTCGGTCAACAGTTACAGAATGTAACATTAGAACTCCTTGATCAAGACAATATTGTTCAAGAAATCCTAACCAGACTGGATGCTCTTGGCTGGACCAATGGACTTGAAGCCATCTCTCTTGTGGACGAAGGCTTTGGATCTATGTGTATTACTCCTATTGTCATCAATGACGCCTACAGCTCATCATGGGCAGAGTCAACAACCACTCCATGGTGTTGATCTTATTCCCTTAAACTGAAATGTTCATTCTCTTAAATACAAGTTAAAATCTCAGATGACTCGTCTGAAAGAGAAGGCCCAAAAGGAAGCTATAGATGATTGGTTTTCCAGACTCAATATTCACACATAGGCTATATGTTTTGTTGTTAATATTCTTGTCATTTGTTTTCTTGCAGTCTCGAAGCTTCTTTGCAGAGTCCTCCAGTGTGCCCATCCATCTGATAGTGATGTCTCAACAGATACTACTCAATGCCTCCCCAAACCTCCTACCCCTCTCTCCCCTTCATAAACAAAGAAAGGTATTGTGTAGGATATTTATGAATAGCAGTAAAAGCTGGCTACTCAACAATGGTCCTCCGACAGAAGAAAGCTAGTGATGAACATGATGGATTACCAGCCGGCCATCAGTTAGCATCAAGAACATCTGATAAACTTTGTAGAAAAAAAACATAAATGCAGCAGTCAATAATGACCTGATCGAAGCAAGAGCTGTCTGTCCTGCCAGAGTTAACTGTTCTCTGCTATTCAGCTGTTTCTTTGGCCTTAGGTACTAAACTTGCATTCCTTTTTCCTTTGACCTTTGTTTTTTGTCTGCACTTTAAATACCTGTGTAGATTTCCAGAGGGGGTCACAGTTACAGTCCCCTAAAGACTGACCTCTCTGAGTCTCTGGGTCACAATCAAGAAGTGTGTTCTAATAATCTATACTTCTCTAACTCCTCCCAAACTGAAAAGAGACCATACAGGGGCATTAAAGTGACCCACTGGTATTGTGGTGGGATTTATGTCTAGTTGATTTTGATATATCTGGGTCCGTGGGTTAGTTAGGGAGTTGCAGCACGCATCAACTCCCCATTCGCCCACAGGGACTGGGTGAGCAGAGGCTTGGAATAGCTGTGAGCCGAGCGAGAGATGAGACTCTCGGGAGAACGCGGCAGTGGGCAATTCTCATTTTATTGTATAGATAGCAGTTGCTTATATAGAGGAAAGTCAGAGGTAGAAGCATAGGAAGCAAGGAGATTGGCAGGGGCCAGTATTCTTTGAATACCTATTTTGCATAGATAAATTGAGGGGGCTATGTGACCATACATGGACATGTATAGAATTGTGATGTCAGCAGAGGAAATGTAACCTTATTGCTTAGGTATGTTATTGTAGCTGGACTAAGTTTAGGCCTTGAATTGCTTGCTTATCTTAGGGGACAGCTGTGGCCTGCCTGGGGGCTGGAGTTTTCAGGATTGCTAAGATTTACAGGGGCCCTCAGACTTTGCCTCAACTTCCTTATCAGAAGGAGACAGTCCCAGAAGCCTGCCAGACTAAGCAAAACCCTACTTCCTCCATGCCCCATTAGCAGGGTACCACAGATATATAAAATTCAGTGCACCTATGTTTGGTCCCTATATGTTTGGGATTGTAATGTCCTCTTGGAAAATTGTTCCCTGGATCAGTATCATGGCATGGCCTTCGTTATCTCTTCTGATTGATTTTGATTTAAAGTCTATTTTATCATATATAAGTATAGCCACACTTATTTGTTTCTTATTTCTATGTGCTTGGGATATATTTTTTAATTCTTTCACCCTTAAGTAGTGGTGTCTGTCTTTGATGATAAGGTGGGTTTCTTTTCTTTTTTCTTTCTTTTTTTTTTTTGAAAGAAAAAAAACCTTTGAGGTAGGGTCTCGCTCTATTCCCGGCTGACCTGGAATTTGCTATGTAGCCTCAGGCTGGCCTTGGACCTCCTGTCTCTGCCTCCTGAGTGCTGGGATCTTTTAAAGGCTTGCCACACCACACCTGGCCTTAAGATGGGTCTCTTGAAGGCAATAAATGAATGGAACCTGTTTTCTGATCCAGCCAGCTAGCCTGTGTCTTTTGATTAGACAGTTGGGTCCATTTGTCTTCAGGTTATTATTAAAAGGTAGGAGGCAATCCCTGTCAAGTTGATGGTTTTATGTAGTGTAATGTTTTCTTTATCTCCATTTGCTTTATCAACAGTTCTAGATTGTATTATTGTTTTCCCCTTCCCATAGATTATTGAGTATAATTATTTTCTTCAGTGTTATATAGTCTACCCATATTCTCTATTGGGCTGACTTAGTGCTCATGTAGTTATATAGCTTGCTTTTATTGTGGCAAGGTTCTCTTTCTCCTTCTATTTTGAAGGACAATATTGCTCAGTATAGTAGTTTGGGTTGCAGACATGGTCCCTCAATATTGGAACTATTCCACTCCACTTCTGGCTTTTAGAGTTTCCATTGATAAATCATATGTCAATCTGGTGGTTTTAGCTTTACAAGTGATGAGCTGGTTTCTGTTGCAGCCTTTACTTCTCTGTCTCTGTTTTCTGTGTTTAGGGTTGTAACTGTGATGTGACATGGGGGATTTCTTTTCTGCTTTTGTCTACTTTGCATTCTGTATGCCTCTTGGGCACTGATGAGCCTTTCTTTCATAAGGTTTGGAAAATGTTCTTCTATAATTTTATTGAATATATGTTCTATTCCCTTGTCCTGAAATTCTTCTTGTATGCCTATGGTTTGAACATTTGATCTTTTTAAGGTGTCCCACATGTCTCCCATGTTCTGCTTGTACCCTTTTTAAAACTTGTCACTGATTTGGGCCTTCTGATCTACCTCCTCTGCCTTGTCCTCGAGTCTTGATATTCTGCCCTCCACATGATCTAATCTATCAGTGTGGCTTCCCTGGGAGCATTTTAACTGAGTTATATAGTCTTTTTAATTTCTATTGAGTTTTTCTTCGGCATCTCTGTTTTACTGTGTTCCATTTTCTTTCTTGGTTTGACTTTCTCATTGCATTTAGTTAATTGCCTGTGGTGTCTTGGAATTCATTCAGGCATTTGTTTATGTCCTCTGAATTCATTCAGGAATCTACTGAGTTCTTTTAGTTGATTCTCTTGCTTTTCATTCAGCTACTGATTCATGTCCTCTTTTTGAAATTATTTTTTTGAGAACTTTTCTATCTGAATATATTGTAATTTGGTCCTATTCCCATTGGGTTATATTCTTATGTTCCTTCTCCCTGCCCCATTCTACCAAGGGTCCTATTAATCGGGTTATCAGTGTTCCTTGTGGAGTCAGGAATGCACACGTTAGTCTCTCTGTGTGTATGGGGGAAGCAATGCTTTGGAATGTCCACATCCTCTTTAAGTTTGTTGTACATGTTTATCATAATCATGCCTTGCAATCTTTGTCTGGAGTTTCCTCCAAGTACTTCTCATTGGAGGTTTCAATTCTAGCCTTAGCATTCTTGGTGGGAATGTTTTACTTTGGTTTCTTGTGTTGTTTTACATTGGGCATTGCCCATCTGCAGAAAATCCCTTTGTCCTGCTTAGACTGTAGAAATTGTGACTCTCCTGGGGGATATATGGTAGGCGGAGACTGGACTGCTCCAGTAATAGGCACACATTTGCATAGCAAACTCACTTGGCCTAGCCTGAACTATTCCAGATTGCCTGTTGGAGTCAGAGGTAGTGGCCTATGCAGAAGCATCTGGTCCTCTTTGCTCTTGAGTGGTCTACACATGCATATGGTTTGGGCATGTGGGGAGGTCAGTGTTATCTCACGTTCACTGCTGGTCCATGCCCAATGGCCGGGTCCAATTTTGCTTGAGTATGGGTAGCCTTCACATGCATCTTGGTTGGACACACTGCAGCCTGTGCTGGGCAGGTATCTACATGTGCCCCCGGAATGGGCACACTGTAGAGCCTATCATTCACTTATTGGGGATCTCTGCTGAGTGGCCTGGTCCTCTTTTCTCTGGGCAGGCAGCTTAGACATGCATCTGGGTTGGGTGCAGGGGGAGTCTCTTGTGGGCATCCCTAGAACTTTTAAAATTACATCAACAAATGAATTTATTTCTCTAATTTAAACAAAATTATTTATCACTTGCAATGATATAGTAGTAGACTTAGGCTTTAAACCTGACTCTGCATGACTTCAGAGTTGATTCTATAATTCACATACCATGGTGCCTCCCAATGGTTATTGTTAAGAATTCTTTCAAATGAGTCTTCGTTTATACAGTGATTTAAAAAAAAAATCCTCTGTAATTTCCTTCCACTGTTGACAGTGAAAATATAGTCTTGTATGAATTCAAATGCATCTAATGTGACAACTTAGAGGAAGTACAAATGCAATAGGTAGCTTTTAAAGTGATATCCAAATAACAAACGAGTGTTTCATTGTAAATGCCACTATGAATTTTCTGTAGATTTGAGGCATATTTTTCTTGAAAGTCTTCAGTAAAGAGATATTCCAATGTGATCCATTTGTCTCATCCAAAACAATCCTCTGAGATGTGGCTTTTTTCCCTAGGTAGAACTATGTAAATATTTTTAATGAGAGTCACACATATCGCCCATTTGTTGCGCTTCTTTCTAGTGCCATTTCAATATATCGTGATTATGGATGAATGACTCTCCTCCCATTCCATAACTAAAAAGGAAATCACTTCACCTGATTCAGACTCCTTGGACCTGACTACACATGGAAACTGTCAGAATGAATTAGAGTCAGAGAAAAAAATAACTGTTCTCAAGTACTTAGCTCTAAGCATGGATGAATAAAGATTTTTCACTTGGCACAGAGAGAATTTGCTACTCCTTGTGCTGGATAAAAATTGTGTGTATGTGTGTGCATGTGTGTATGTGTGTGTGTGTTGATTTTTTTTGAGTAGTTCCCATACTCACAATCTCTGGAATGAATAAAGCCCCTGAGGTTGTTTGCCAAGTATCCATGTGAAGACATTCCATCTTCAGTGCCCTTTGCACAGAAACAATGACTAGCAAACACGAGCCTCCTGTACTCTACCTAACTTGGACACACTCCTTCACCATTCCAGGGCATGATTTCTCTGAAGTTCATGCCAACCACTTTCTGAGTAGTGAGTAAATAGGGAAAGGGTTCTGTCTGAAGACAAGGCAGCAGAATGAAGTGGCCACGGTGAAAACTCAGAAGCAGTCTCAACATACAGAAACACTTGATAAAACAGACTTAGCTGCCAACTCACTTCACTTGAGGTCTTTATTCACGCCCTCAGATACTGCCCTACACTGATCTCAGCACTGTGTCTGCCCCCAGGGAGGCTGCTTGACAGACTTTAAACATGGTATCAGATCTCCACTTAGCCAATATTGGGTATAAACATCAGGATGGAGTAGAGGGAAGCTTTAGAGTTGGGGAGAAGCCAAGAGGCCTCTATGACTTCCTCATGTAGAATAACAATGGCTATTTAATTGTCTGGAGACTAAGGCCTCAATTTTAGCTTGGTGTCTTGACTTAAAGGGAATAAAAGAATGGTATTCACCTATGGCCCATTTCTCGAGCATCTGCAAGTATTAAATAGTAAAATTGTGGTAGTTTTGAATAGATGTCCCCTAATAGAATTTATTATAATTGTGTTGACTATAATTGTGAATTGTCACCAGCCTTCTGGTTGGAGGAAGTGCCTGGCCTCCTGTAGTATTTCTAAATTGAATGCAAAATACTAAGGATACATATGCAAAAGAGCAGCTGGAACCCAAGTCTGGCAGTTCTGCTTTTTGTGAGTTACAGTGTTACAGTGTGCTTACTTGCTTCTGGAGGTGCTGGGCCTCTCTCTGTCTCTGCTTGGATCTATGAAAGGGGGGGACAGCCTTTCCTTAACTTCCCCTGGTTCTGTTAGTTCCATAAATACTTTCTTCCCCAAAATTGTGCCTTGTTTGGAGATTCATCCCAGCGGTGTGTGGCTAAATATGACAGCCTCAATTTTAGCTTGGTGTCTTGACTTAAAGGGAAAAAAAAAGAATGCTATTCACCTATGGCCCATTTCTTGAGCAAGTATTAAATACTAAAATAATTATCAAAATTATAAAATAAATAAATGGTGGTATAGTAAAGATTTAAGTCAGTAAAGTATATTTTTTAAAAAAATGCAACAATAGTAAACTATGGTCTCTGTCTTTAAGGAAAACACAGCAAGTGATATGTAAATTGGAAAAGTGAATTCATTTTTTAATATCTTTATTGTCAATAATTAGATATATTATATGAGCAGATCTTGTGATGGTACCCCCATTTCCCTCCTCTCTGTCCCCAGCCCACTGGGGGCGTTCCTCAATGAGCATACTGGATCAGTCCATAGGGTAGCGGGTTATGAATTGCACAAGAGGCAGCCAGTTTTTTTCTCCTTTGTGTGTTATTACTGAGGGGAGCAATGTATCTGGATATTCTCCCCCACCATGGCTCTTACAATCTTTCTGCCCCCTATTCTGCTCAGTTCCCTGAGTCATAGTGGGTGAATTTTAAGTCTGGTTTATTGTTGAGATCTTAAGTGTCTCTGGACTTCTGCTTTGGGTTGTGTTGGGTATCGTTGGTGTCTGTCTCCATTGACCTTTCATGGGTTATCTGACTTGCTATGGTGATAGGTCACTTGTTTATCTCATTACTTTCTCATAGGTTTCATTTGGGCCCTAGATGATGGGCCAGGTGTGGTTCATCTCCTTCTAGGATGTCAGCCATCATCCCATGTCTTGTTGGTAGAATTGGCTGTCCACAGCTCTCGCTGTCTTCTGAAAAATACAAACAGAATCTCCATGGGAGAGTGAGGTCACTATAGGTTAAATAAGACAAACATTGCTGATTTGGCCAGATTCTAATGGGTGTAGCCTCTCTGTAGATCTCTGCTCGTGGTAATTTCCCCTTGGAGCCTGGGTTCTTGGTTCCCCATAAAATTTTGCCATGGATCCCCATTCCAGTTAAGGATTCCTTGCCGCTAAGCAGGTCTCTCAGCTAATCAGTAAGCTGTTGATTACCCACCTAAGTTTAGTGCCACGATTGCTATTGCACAGGTGAGCAGATCTTGACTTGCTGGTCTCTTCCATACAAGCATGTGTTCAGCATTCTGGTGACAACTGTCTGTATTGTATATCAGTGGTCTCTGCTTTCTTCAAATATCACTGACCCTAGAATTCACAAGGAGAAGGCCTGCCATGCAGAGGAAACTTCAAGCCCAGGTGGAAGCTTGTCTGACGTTTTCTTTTCCCTCTTCTGCCTGCTCAAGCTCCATTTTTTTCATACAACTTCTTTTCTTTGGCCACAATTTCAGGATGATCACACGTGAAATATAGTTCAACTTCAGAAGATAAGCCTGAGAAAGGTCTGGCACAGCTCTTTGTATGGTCTTGGCACTATTTGGGCATGTAAAAAACTTCAAGGCATGGTAAGAAGAGAACCGAAAATCACTGTGACGAGGCCAATGGTTCTGCTTCTTTATGTACTGGCTTAAGTTGATCACATTGTTTTTCTGCTGATGGAATGTATCCAGGCAAATGCAGACCCTCAGATTTTCAAAATATATTTTCAGGTCCTAATATTGGCTGCATCATTTCCCAGTATAGAATTAATAGTGTTGGTTGGCCCTCTGAAATAATGAAGAATAAAATTAGAACAAAAAAGCGAAGACCCTAGAGCTGTATCAATAGTTTATCTTTACTCTAAAAATTATGCTTAGTTCTTCTTGCAGCCTAGTGAAACTGAACACAATAGGCCTGAACACAGTGGGTTTCCAAAGTTTTAGCAAGAGTGAAATATGTCTATTTGTGATAGGTGATATTGTCTGTGACCTTCTCGAGACAAAGCAGCTTAATTAACTACTATATTAAAAAAAATTTGCTGTGAAGAAAGAGAGCAGGTTTCATAAACCTTCAAAACACCTTACACGTAATGCAGAACAAATAAATGTGTGAAACAACTTATCGAGTCACACAGCTGTTTGTCCCCCTTTTCTCTTATATTTGTCTTGCTATTTTTTCTTGAACATTTTTTCCTCTGGGTGAATGCTGTATTTTTAAATCATGTTAAGAAAGCTAGGAATAATCCATGAAAATCAGTCCCATTTCTTCAGCTTTGTTACCTGTTGTACAAATTTAAGTCTTTTGTGTAACTTTGGTTGATAAACATGTTAACAAGAGATTTAAGTCAGAAACATTAATGCTTAATAAAAAAAAGTCTCCCCAGTGTCTTTTACAAATGATAATGAATTTCAATTTTTTTCCCAGTGAAAAATTGATGTTCTTTTGGAATAGTTGTCATAGGCTATAATATAGTATGTTATTAATTACTTTATTTTGACATGACTAATCACAAAGCCCTGCCTGTGAACACTCTGTAGGGGGTCTTGCAAGCCCTGTAAATTAACACTTACCTTTCACATAATAACATTTGGATCTATTTAACTATGTGGGAATGTTAAATATTATTATTTAATTGTTAAATATTGTTTAAATAATTTTCTTTGTACTAGGAAAGTAGATATTTTATATAAACATGAATGTTTCTTTTGGTGAAATTTATAATGAAATGAAAGTTACAAGAAAGGGGCAAAGTCTGCTAATATAGTTGGATTAGCAATAATTACAGGAAAAACACAGACATGATGCAGGATGTATATGCCAAGGTTAGAATGTCCAATCTGGATTGAGTAACTTTTAACATTATTTTGTTGATTTTGTTTTGAGTATTCATGTGAAAAGCTGAGAAGTCCCGGCAATTAAGTGCCTTGTTCAGTTGACATTCTTTAATACAAAGTTGCTGAACCGTCATCTATGAGCAACATCCTGGCAAAACCCACAAGAAGCAGCAGCATCATTAATTTTCTTTGGGCTCATTCCCACATCCTTGGTGGATATTTGCCCAGGATTTCAGACTTCATCTGGGAAATGGGCTCTATTTAACAGTTCATAATGCGATGGATTCAGGCCAGGAATCAATCTGGAAAGGCTTATAAACAGATAACTCCTTTATTTCATGGGAGATTAGTGAGAGAAAGAAAGTGAAACCCCAGTTTTTGCAATACATCTGCCTTGATCATGAGACTAAAGCTATAGGAAAGTGAAAATTTCTCAGAACAGAAACAAGAAGAAAGACTGCATATCAACATCGCACAAAAGTCCAACAAAAGCTCAGGAATCCTCCATAAAAGAGTTACCAAGGGAGAAGAGGTTTAGGGAGAAAGGGAATGTGAATTCCATAAAAGGCATCAACAGTAGAGGAACAGGGCTTAAACCTTCCCCTTGGGTTTATGGATTGGGACATATGTCTGCTTTATGGAGATATTTAAATGAAATAAACTCCCAACGGCTGAAATGAAACAGAATGGTATAGAGAATAGGGATAAAGGAGATTTCTTCTATAAATTTGAAAGATGAAACTCTGAGATTGCTAGTTGCATCTTTCATTTTAAACACATAATCTATTAGGGCTTTACATTTTCTCAAAATTCACATAAAAATATCACATACATTTTACTCTATGTTAACATGTAAATTTACATAAATTTTAAATTTACATAAATTTTACATAAATTTTACTCTATGTTAATACTTTTGAAAGTTGTATCAGGGATTGTATTTGCATTGCTGGAATAAAAGAGATGAAGGGAGGAAAGAGTTTATTTTGGTTTACATTATCAAGGGGAAGCTTCATGATGTCAGGGGAAAGCATGGCATGAGCAGAGGGTGGACATCACCTCTGCCACAGTAGGGGGCAAACATCAGCAGGAGAGTGAGCAGAACTGGCAAGGGGCAGCTGACTATATAATATCCCTAAGCCCACCTCCAGCAACATACCTTCTCCAGCAAGGCTCCCAGTTGCTACCAGCTGGGGCCCAAGTATTCAAAACACATGAGTTTATGAGGAACATCTGATTCAAACTACAACATTCCACCCATGTCCTCCATAAAGTCAGCCATCTCAGTGTAAAATGCCTTCGGTCCATCTTTAATGTCCCTGTAGACTTTACCAAGCCCAACATCATTCAAACATCCCCACAGTCCAAAGTCTCTTAACTGTGAGCCTGTAAAATCAAAACCCAAGTTACATACACATATCCCATAATAAACATTCATACCACAGATGATGGTATACCAAGAAAAGATTGAACCAATGCGGTATCTAAACTAAACCAGACAAATATCAAATTTATAACTTTGTGTACAACATCTGGGACCCAGTGGTGAATTCTCTGGGTTCCAATTCTGCCCCTTCAGCTGGGCTACACACAGCCCAAGGAAAATTACTCACCATCCTGGCGGCTCTCTTGGCAACCTGTCTATAATTCTCCCATTTTCAAAATCCTGGAGTCTGTACAACAATGCACAGCATTCGGCTTCCATGCAGGGATCCCCAACAACTCTGCTTCATAGCACCCAATGGCCATATACACATAATACTTACACATTACATATATACTCAGCTTTTATTTGAACTTGAAATCTTCATATATATTGTTTCCTTAGGCAAGCAAAAAAGAGCAATTTAATATCAGGAGTTATATATTTTAAAAGGCAGCATTGAGAACTTTTAAACATACCTCCTCCAGGATAATTGTATCAGAATTTTAATTAGAAAATTATTGTGTGAAAATTTGTAGAAATATGAAAGTACTTTTCATCAGTCATGTTCTCCTATAAAATACCATAGATTATGTAATCATAATTCTATAGGCATGTCAAGTGTATAAAGAAAAAAACCTCATGTGTTGAATGTATTTTGTAACTCTTATTTTTAAAAATTGTTTTTCATTTGAGAGAGAGAAAAAATGTGAGGGAGAGAAGACATGAGAGAGACAGACAGACAGACAAACAGACAGAAAGAGAGTATGGGCACACCAGGGCCTCTTGTCACTGCAAACAAATTCCAGACACATACACCACTTTGTACATCTGGCTTTATGTGGGTTCTGAGGAGTTGAACCAGGTCATCAGGATTTACAATCAAGAGCTGTTAACCACTGAGCCATCTCTTCAGCCCTCTTCAAATTTTTCCTAAATACCCTGAAAACATCCATTGAAAAGAATACGCTATAGGGTCTTGGAAGTTGGCTCAGTCAGTGAAGTGCTTATTATACAAACTTGAAGCCCTGAATTCAAATCCTGTCACTTGCATACAAAGCTGAGTGCATGCCTGGAACCCCAGTACTGATCAGGGAGAGAGAGAGAATGATCCCTGGGTGGGTGTGGGGGGACTTGCTGGCCAGCTAGTACAGCTGAATAGGGGAGCCCCAGGTTCACAGAATGACCCTGTCTAAAAATGTGCAAAGGGGAGGTGATTGAGGAAAGCACCCAAAATCGACCTCTAGCCTCCACATTCATGCACACACACATGAACCCATCCACACTCACACCCCCACACACATATATCAAAGAGTAAAAACATGTTTTAATTTAAAACCTACGTTACTAATTAAGAAGACTTTTCATATTGCAGCAGGTTTTACTGTGCAAGTAAAGGTCAAGAAATAGATCTCATATCCAATGTATATTAAAAATGTATTTTTTCTTGATTGGTCTTATATTCTTATGTCTTTTTTGAAGTGTACAGCTTTCAAGTATGTAGCATAATACAAAGACCACTTGCCGGCAATTCATACCCATTAAGGGAAATGAAATAATGGTCACTCAAATTACTCCAAGAATACAGAAATTCTACAGAGAATTGAAGAGGAGCATGTGTGGAGATGGAATTTGAATTTTATAAAGAATATCATCGGCTCAAAACTACCACAGTACAGTAGATAACAACAGTTTTCAAGTTCAGAGAATATCCTGAGGCTTTATTGCTAATTATGCACAGAATAAATCCTTTTCTATCTCATCCCTCATAGGTGGGTTTCATATTCCAAAGTCTCATGATGCTATCTGGTGACAATGTACAATAAAGATGTTAAATTAGAGATTTTCGTAGGCATTACCAAAAGCAACAATCTCATGTAAGTATTACATCGTGTAGTAACAAAAGATGTTTGGGGCAAATACTATGATATATACTTTGCTGGGAATTAAGAATTTAAATATATAATTGTTAAAGTACAACAATCAATTGTAAAAAAAAAAAGATGAAACAAAAAGTCAATCCTTTCTGCACAAGATTCACTTAGTTTGGTAAAAAGAAAAAAGATTAAATAAAGTTAATTTTTAAAAAAATAATGATAGGGAGGAAGAGGTTTTCCATTGATGCTAACCTGTGAGTTACAGCACAAGAGGGTAATCTATGGATCACAGGCCAGGTCTAGCCTATCTGTTTATTTATTATTATTATTATTATTATTATTATTATTATTATTATATTTTTGTTTTTCCAAGGTAGGATCTTGCTTTAGCCCCAGCTGACTCGGAATTCACTGTGTAGTCTCAGGCTGGCCTCAAACACACAACAATCCTACCTCCACTTCCGAGTGCTGGGATTAAAGGCACCCATGATGTGCCACCATGGACCAGTAGAGTGAATGGTTGTACCAGGGCCTCCAGCCCCTTCAAACAAACTCCAGATGCATGCATCACTTTGTGCATCTGGCTTTATGTGGGCACTGGAGAATTGAACCCAGGTCATTAGGCTTTGAGCCAGCACTTTAACCACTAAGCCATCTTTCCAGGCCCCATCTCTGGTTGTTATGAAGTTCTAGTAGAATAAAGATCTTATTAGTTAATATCCTATTTATTATTTTTTAAAAAATATTTTTATTCATTTATTTGCAAACAGAGAGGTAGAAGACAGAGAGACAGAGAGAATGGGAACGTTAGGGCCTCCAGCCACTTTAAATAAACTCCAGATGCATGTGCCACTTTGTGCATCTGGTTTTCTGTGGGTCCAGGGGAATCAAACCTGGGTCATCATGCTCTGCAGGCAAGTGCCTTAGCCACTGAGCCATCTCTCCAGCCCTTTATGATTATTTTCCACAACCACTCAGTCAATTGTTTGCCACACAGTCTACATAGCCCACAGTGACGATAATATTTATTGTTTGGCCTTTTATATAAAAAGTGTGGCTGGGGAGATAGCTCAGTCAGTCAAGTGCTTGCCTTGCAAGCCGAGTAGCTTGACTTCAATAAAAAACATACATAAAGAAAAGCCTGGTGTGGTGGTGTGTGTTAGTAATGTCAGCACTGCAGCATGGAGTGGTCCCTGGGGCTCACTGTTCAGCCTGGCTAGCTTATTTTGTGAGCTCCAGACCAATGAGAGAGCCAGTTTCAAAAGACGGAGATGACTCCTGAGAAATGAAACAGAGGTTGTCTCAAGGTCTCCACACACAGATGCGTACACATTGACATGCACCTCACACATGTTTACTCTCACATGTAAAAACATACATACATTCACACCAATTTTGCCAATATGTGGTAGAGAGAAATTCCAAGTTGAAAGTACTAGATAATTCCACACTGAAAATATAACCCAAGTCACCAACTAGGGCTTGAAATAAATAACAGATAAATCTCCTTATAACACAATCATCTTAGTATCAAAGATTTCATGCTTGAATCTCTAATAATTAATATCAAAAGGTCTCATTTATGTCGTCTTTTTTCCACCTTCAAAGTGACTTTTATGTGTCATTTGGTTTTTTACCATTAAGAATTCTACACTGTGAAGGTTATTCACAATTCAGTACACTTGGTATATAGTTGGTACACTTCTAAAATGTTTATAATCATAAATTACAATGAAAGCATATTCTTTGATTACAAATTCTTCCCTATTATTTCTTCCCTCACTAAATAGGACTCCCATTCAGATAGAGAGCTGATATTTTCAGGGACTAGGCTGACACAGAGTAAGTATTCTATTAATGTAAGTTAAATAAATGAACTTTTGGGGAAAAGTTTTATAACCTTTGTCTCATATTACTCACTGGATTATGAAGGAAGATTTGAGTAGCTGTTCATTTTCTGAAGACATTTGGCAGGAAAATATAAACAGGCCATGGGAGTTGTGGTAATCATACACACATTTTTCAGAGATTGCATTTTACTTGAAGATAATGAAATAGCCATGGATGGTTAGCTTTTATTTACTTTAATTCTCTATGGTTAATCTTTACATTTAAATAGATTTGTGAGTCTTTTCCTAAAAGTTAATTTATCTAGAAACAGTCTCTTCATGGCTTTAAAATGAATATTGATTTTTCTTTTAGTTTAAAAATGTATCAATTGAATACTTAAATGTGTCAATGATTATTATGAGAATTTAATAACACAAATAAAATGATCCAGTTTAATTAATCTAGTGGAACAGCTAGCCTATTTTTCTCCTTTCTTTTTCTGTCTTTATATGAAATGCTCTTCCCTTTTTTTTTATTTGACCCAATTTTTTTTTCAGGGAGAAATATGATCGAAATACTGTAGATTATCTCCCTGCAGAGTTGATTATGATATGCTGTCAGTTAAGTGGTCATTTTAAGTGCTGATAGTTGAAAGAAGGAATGAAGAATGTTGCCTAGCCTTTAAAAATAATTTATAACTCAATGGTTTCTTAAAAAAACATAATTGTCTTATTGGGCGATGGCTGACATCCTGGCAGGAGACAAACCACACCTAGCCTTCCACAGGGCTCAAATGAAACCTATGAGAAAGTGATGAGATAAACAGGAGACCAATCACCACAGCAAGTCTGATAACCCATGAAAGGTCAATGGAGACAGGCGCCAATGATACTCAACAAAACCCAGGGCAAAGATCCAGAGATACTTAAGATCTCAACAACAAAGCAGACTCAAAACTCATCCACTATGACTCAGGGAACTGAGCAGAAGAAGGGGTCAGATAGAATGTAAGAGCCATGGTGGGGGAAAATATCTAGAGACATTGCCCCCCTCAGCAACAATACACAAAGGGGGAAGAAAAAACAGCTGGCTCCCTCTGGTAAAGTTCATACCCCTAACCTATGGACAGATTCAAGATGCTCACCAAGGAAGGACCCCAGTGGGTAGGGGACAGAGAGGAGGGAAACTGGGACACCGTCACAAGATTTGTTCATACAATGATTATATTTATTCATAATAAAGATATTAAAAAACAAAAACTACAATTGTCTTTCCATTAAAATATCACTAAATTTAAACCAAAGAAGGAAAATATAAACAATCATTGAAAAAATATGCAATAAATATGCTGTCCTTTTAAAA
This sequence comes from Zapus hudsonius, assembly GCA_004024765.1. Classification (NCBI taxonomy): domain Eukaryota; kingdom Metazoa; phylum Chordata; class Mammalia; order Rodentia; family Dipodidae; genus Zapus; species Zapus hudsonius. The sequence continues at coordinate 11,505 of PVHP010020259.1, read as the reverse complement.
ATGAAACAAAATATGTTGTTAATTTAACTTTAATTTCTATTCTAAATCTCCTGTTACTGATAAAGTCACATACTCATATTTTTCTCCAAGGAATCAGCTTTTCTTGACCTTTCTGTTTATTTAACCACTGGTATTAAATTTGTAAAATAAGGCTGTAAAGGGCTTTTATTCCAAAATTAACCTGAAATTAGATCAAATTCATGAGTGAAACTGGTCTCTTCAAATTTCATTATGGTATTATCTAAGTGTCACAGTTCCATTCATGTCTTGTGGCTCCTTCAGTTTTCATCCAAAGTAGAAATGACCCCATGGGCCTGGTTGACCTTATGCATGAGTATAATATCTTCTAATTATTTTTTACTGGTTTACTCTTTAAATTTATTGATAGCATCCATAATTATAGACCATTAACCATTATGATTCCCTCCCCCATATCTCATTCCCATCTCAATTAGTCTCTGTTTGGTTTCCTGTCATCATCTTTTCCTCCCATTATGTGTAGGTATTATCAGGCACTGTGAAGTCATGAATATCAAGGTCATTTTGTGTCTGGAAGTTTGTATTGTAAGCAGTCCTACCCTTCCTTCGGCTCTTACAATCTGTCCTCCACCTCTTCTGCAATAGACCCTGAGCCTCGGGAAGTGAGATAGAGATGTCCCAGTGCCGAACACTCCACTGCCATTTCTTCTCAGCACTATGGTGTCTTTTGAGTTATCCCAGGGGTCACCATCATATGAAAAAAAGAAGCTTCCTTAGCCAAAAGTGAGAATAGGAGGCTGGAGAGACAGCTCAGCAGTTAAGGCACTGGCCTGCAAAGCCTAATGACCCAGGTTTAATTCCCCAGTATCCACATAAACCAGATGCACAAGGTAGTGCATGTGTCTGGATTTTGTTTGCAGTGGCTAGAGGCCTGGGTGCACCCATTCTCTCTCTCTCTCTCTCTCTCTCTCTCTCTCTCTCTCTCTCTCTCTCTCTCTCTCTCTGTCTCAAATACATATAAAAATAAACTATTTTTAAGTGATAATAGTGTTATTATATGATATGAACATTAAAGAAAAGTGCTTATAAGACAGTTTGGTGGTCATAATATATGTACTTAGCCAGACAACAGCAGGTATTAATACCCTAGGGCTCATGACCTTACCAACCATAGACTTTTACAGTCTTCAGTACCAGGCATGTATTCCCTCCAGTGGAGTGGGCCTCCAGTCTAATTAGAGAGAAATTTGTATCCCCCATGATAGACATTTGGCCTGGCTGACCAGTCTTAAGGCTTGCAAGGCCCACTGCTGTTCACCACCATTGATGACTTCCCTCTCCCATAGGGCTGCATGCAGCCATAGCTTTTTTCAACTTTCTGTCAGCTGGTTGACAGGGAGGAGGTTCCCAACTCAGCTCCAGCTTATTTCTCAGTGAGCTGCAGCCCAAGAATGTGGGGTCTTCAGGAATAAGTCTTATCATCTCTTTCTGGTGGGCAAACAATGCCTTAGCAATGGCTTGTAATGTTTTCGGGGTCTCAGGCACCTCCCTGGCCAACAACCCGCTGGAAGGTATCCTATCTCTGGTACTGAAAATTTTCTAGTAACAATTTATGGCTACTGGGTGAGCCATTATCCAAAGAAGTAGGTTTCTATACGGTTTATTTTAAACCTCTTAAAATTTGATTAACCTTTCCCCACTTCTCCTTTTTTATGTTTAACAGAACTGATTACATTGTAACACACAGTCAACTTGGACTGAAAAGAGTAGAAATTGGTGAAGAATCAAAATGCTTCTTGTTGCTCAACCTTCAGTAAGGAGAAAGCAAATTGACGTTAGTAGTCGGAGAAAATATGGGCCATTTTTCATAAAACAGTGACTCAGAGGATGAAACCTAGTATACAGAAAGCTGAGCCAAAAACTGAACTATTTTCAGGGAGACAAACATTTCCTATACTCTCAGTATGGGGAATTGGTCAGCATAATAAAATACAGAAAATGCATTTGATAAAATTTTATATGCAATCTAATGCAAAAAAGTAAAACAAGTTAGCAATAAAAACTTTAAAGATTGAATAAGAGTTTTCATAAAATATTTATAAGTATGTAATAGAACAAGGATGCCCACTAATACTATATATATTTAATGCTTAATTGGAGGTCATAGATAGTATAAGAAGAAACAAAAATCACAGTAGGCTAAGGAAAAGAAAGCAAAAAGAAACTGGAGATAATTTTTTGTTATTCCAAAGACAATGCAAAAGAATCCACAGCTCAAATAAAGGATGAAATATGAAGTTAGTAATAGATAATTTTCTACAAAAGCAAATGCATAAAAATGAAAAGAGTTAAAACCATTTCAACTTTGTAAATGCCATCTGAAATAAAATAAGACTAAATTTATCACAAGATATACACAATCTCTACAGGTAAATGACAAAACTTTTGCAGCTATAAAGAGAACAAAACAATGTACATACATACATATTTACAAAGAAGAAAATGTCTTATGATTAAAAAACTCAATTTTACTCAAGTGATCCTATAGATTTAATATAGCTCCAATATAATTTGACATACAGTGTAATAGGACTTATTGAGATTATTGTCAAATTTATAAGAAATGAAAAAGATCCAATAGATAGACACCAATCACTTGAATACATGCTGGATGTTTGAATTGCCCTACTAGATTTTTTATTTTTTCCCATATTTATTGTAAATAATTAGATATATTGCATGAGCAAGTCTTATTGTGGTATCCCCATTTCTCTCCTCTCTGTCCCCAAACAGTCTGGGATGAGAATAGTGACAGACTATATGATCCAAACAGTAAATAAACTCACTTAAAACATATCCAAAAAAAAACATATCCAGACACTTATGAAATAATATTACATGATGACGATAGAATGCCAGACCAATTGATAAATGTATTATTATTATTAATAGTAATAATTAAGAAACATGTTTATTTGCATAAACAAAAATACTATCAGATCCCTACCTTATATAAAATAAATTGGAAACAGATTAATGATTCAAACTATCTAGTAGAAAATGAAAATGTAAAGGTTTTAGACTTTGACCTAAGAGCATTTTCTTTAAAAAATAATAAATATACTGACTATACAAGATTGATAAATTAGACTGCATGTCAACAATAGTGGTTAGTGAAAAGGCTGAGAAGAATTATCAGGTGATGTCTGTGTTGTAGACAAGTAACAAGAAGTATGGAGACTTCATAGAGTGCTTCTACTGATCAAGACAAAAAGCAAGGGAAAAATGAAACAGAAACTGGCAGAAACTATAAATGATAATTTCAAAAATGAGAATCCTGTGTTGAAAAAAGTGATAAAGGAATATAAGTGATTGTGAGAATTCAAATAAAAATTGCTGAGATTTCCACCAATGAAAAAATGGCTCTATCACATCCGCCAAGGCCCTGGAAACATTACAGAGGAAGTGGCAGATTACATATGAATGCTGCTCTCATGGGAAGTTTACGAATCTCCCCCAGAGACATAGTGTAGACACTGAGAAGACTCACAACTCAGCAATGCAGAAAATAAGAGGCTGATGAGAGCTCAATACTAAAGGAGACTTATAATATGCCCATCAAGGTTCTGGGATTGTTGCAGATGAGGAGGCAGAAAGGTTGCAAGAGCCATGGTGTTGGAAGTGGTATCCTGAGGCATTGCCCCTCCCCCACAGAGACTCCTGCATTCATGAACCCACAGTGGATGCTCATAACCCCACTGAGGAGGGCCCTCAGTGTAATGGGAGCAGGGGAGAGGGAGCAAACATGTGTAACCAATGAGACTACGACCAGTTTGCATTATGTGCATATAATAAAGTGTTCAATTGAAGAAAGAAAACCAGCTGGGTGTGGTGGCACACACCTTTAATCCCAGCACTCAGGAGGCAGAGGGAGGAGGATTGCCATGAGTTTGATGCCACCTTGAGACTCCATTGTGAATTCCAGATCAGCCTGGGCTAGAGTGAAACCCTACCTCAAAAAACAAAACAAACAAAAACAGAAACAAAAGAAATAACAATAGCATCAAAATGCTTGCATGGATGCAATATTGGTAGGAAAGTAAATTATTTCAATTTATATGGAAAATTTGGATAAGAATAAAATTATGGGGCTGGAGAGATGGCTCAGCGGTGAAGGCACTTGCCTCCAGTGCCTAAGGCCCGGGTTCAATTCCTCAGGACCCACATAAGCCAGACCCATAAGGTGGTGGCCCTGGTGCTCTCTCTGTCTCTCTGTCTCTCTCTCTCTGTTTGAAAATGAATAAATAAAATATTTTTAAAAGAATAAAATTATGAGAATCATTATTGCAGTTTTTGAAAAAAAATTAAAAGAGAAAACTACATATAATCTGGCTATAATACCTCTGGATATATACCTGAAGAAATGAAGGTCAACATATACCAAAAATACCTTTATACACAGCACTATTCACAATAGTCATATTACGGATTATGATCGAGACCAAAAGAAAAATAATGTCATTTTCAGAAAAATGGATTTAACTGGAGATCTTGTTAAGAAAAATAAGCCAGATTCAGAAGGACAAATATTACTTATTTTCTCTCCTACGTGGACTCAAGATGAATATAAGATATGATGGTAGAAGGGAGGTTGTTTGGAAAGAGAAAAAAAACACCAGTAAAAGAAGAGAGTAGAACAGGAGCGGGTAATGGGTGATGAATATGATCTAAATATGCAAGTATTTTTGATAAAGTTACAATGAAATATTGTTTGAACAGGTGTTATATGCTACCTATTTAACATGACATATATTTATGCTTTGTAGTTAGAATCAGACCTGGATAAAATCTTTTGTTACTAGCTACATGAATTTATAAAACTTAGCATCTCTTTTTTAAAAAATATTTTATTTATTCATTTTCAAGCAGAGATACAGAGAGAAAGAGAGAGAGAGAGAGAGAGAGCACCAGGGCCACCACCTTGTGGGTCTGGCTTATGTGGGTACTGGAGAATTGAACCCAGGTCCTAAGGCACCGGAGGCAAGTGTCTTAACTGCTGAACCATCTTTCCAGGCTAGCATCTCTTATTTTCTCAGTAGAAAGTGTATAATAATAGTCTTATGAGATTGTGATAACTGAAATGATGTATGTAAAATACTTAACAGTGTGCCTGACACATATAAAAAAAGCAAATAAATTACAGTCATGGCTATAATCATTTTTAGAAGCATTGTTTAACCTCCTTATGAGTTTATGGTCCCAATTAACAGAATTTATTGTAATCTATAAAACTTAGTGAGTTTATTATTTTCATGAGGCCACTAAGACTTAAACCTTACACTAAATCTTTATTATACATTTACATTTTTCAACATAGAAATAGTCCTTTATCTGTCAGGAAAGGTTATATAAATGATATTTTTAAATTTTCACTCAAACTAAGTAAAGTAGAATAAATAAATGTGTGGTTTATCTCTTCCTTTCTTAACAAAGCAGAATAGCTAACCCTTTTAATAAATTGCATAGTACTGGGCTGGAGAGATGGCTTAGTGGTTAAGATACTTGCCTCTAGTGGCTAAGGCCCCTAGTTCAATTCCCCAGTACCCACATACGCCAGACCCACAAGGTGGTGGCCCTGGTGCCCTCTCTCTCTCTGTCTCTCTCTCTCTCTGTCTCTCTCTCTCTCTCTGCTTGAAAATGAATAAATAAAATATTTTTTTTAAAAATTGCATAGTACTAGGCCCTGCCAAAATCTTTTCTTTATTGCAAAATTGTCCCAAATGCTTCTAAAAAGCTTCTTAATAACCATAGTAAAAGCACCTCAAATAACCATGTTAAAATGCTTTTCTCTGATACATGATAAGGAAGAACCAGTGTTCATCATTAGTATTAGAGAGAGTGTCCCTGGTGGCCTGGCATGGTGGTGGATGCAGCCTTAGCGTCCCTAAATTCTGTCTCTGCATTCCTCTACACAACATGTTGGGTAGAACAGGAAACTGCTAAAGAAGCTTCCAATTTATAGTATTCTGTGATGCTTAAATTTATTGTCAACTTGACCTGTTTAGTAATCTACAGTAATCTTGGATGAGTCTCTGAGTTTGCCTGCATAAAGGATTGACAAAAGGAGGAGGTCTCTTCTCCAGAGTGAGCCCTTCCCCCCAGTGGGTGGGCCTTCCAGAAGGGAAAGGGAACTTCTCTTCCTTCCTCCCTGGCTGCTGGTGCTTGTTCGTGACTTCCTCTCACATCCTGCTCTCCTAGCCTTCAGTGGTGGATTGGGACTCTGAGGCATCCAGCCATGTGGACTGAACAGCTACCAGTTCCTTCACCCTTGGGCCTGCAGACTGCTATTATTGGCCTGATCTAAGCTACCCCAATAAATTTCCCTTTTACTGCAATCTGTTCTATCAACTGTTTCCTCTAGAGAACCCTGACTAACACACTATCCAAACCATCCTAAGCCAACAGCTCTCCATGGTAGCCCTTGTACAGTCCTGGTATATCCAAAACATCTTTGAGGTCTCCATTGCAAACCATGGTCCATCTTCCAATGGCTTCACTGGCCAATAAGGACTTCATGCCCTGTTCCATATATAGTATCTCAGCAGTGGTTCCTGGAACCATGTGCACTTCATGACCCACTCCATGCATGTATTTCTCATGCTTCCAAAAGCAATACCAGGTTTGCAGGACACACACATGTGGTTAATCCAAGGAGAAAATAAACAGTGGCCTTGAGCAGATTCCTTCCTTTCAGATATTTCCTTTCCAAAGAGTTTGCACAGTCCATCATTCAGTCCTTCCTGGGTGGGAACACCTCAGGCATCTCTCCATTGTTTCAATGTAAAGCAGTTGGGCCATAATCAAAAGCCAGTAACTGTGCCAGTAAGTTAAACTTGCTTTGAGGTTTTTCCAACTTTAAATCTTAAATTCCTAGTTCCCTATCCACAGCCAAGTAAAACAGTCCATACCTAAATTCAGCCTTGGTCAACTCTCTGGGCATGTGCAGTAGAATACATCCACCCCTTGGTCCAGGCACAGAATTCTATTAAAGCTTTCTGCAGTCTCTCTTTCCCCTTAGAAAGTTCACAAGCCAAGCCTCCAAATGCAATTCTGTCTGCACTGAGCATTTCCAAAGTCTCACCAGAATAGTTTATAAAATGTGGCTTACTGCTTTGGAAGGCATCTTCAGTTGTAAGTACCAAGTCCATGTCCATGTCCATTCCTCCAGCAGACAAATTCCAGAAGACCAAAATCCACAAGGTCAGATTCATCTCAGTAAAATCGCCCCACGCTCTGGTATAAATCTGTTGTAGTCAGGCACGTGCCACTGGGATGAATCTCCAAACCAGGCACAGTTTTGGGAGGAAAATATTTATTAAGTAACAGATCCAGTGGAAGTTCAATAATGAAGAAAAAGGCTGGCCCCCTTTCACAGATCCAAGCAGAGAGAGAAACCCATCCGTTCCAGCCAGCACACTGCAACTCCAACTAACAAAACAGCAGGACTGCCAGACGTTCAGCTCTGACTGCTCTTTACATATGTATCACTGGAATTTTACATCCACCTTAGAAATACCCAAGGAGGCCAGTGACACCTCCTCCAGCCTGGAGGCTGGAGACAACTCTTTAATACACTTTTGAATCAATTGGGGGACATTCAGTCAAACTATCATATATTCTGTAGTTTATTCAAATTTCAAAAGAAGCACGCAAATGCAACCCAGGGTAATTTAAGCAAATGGTCAAAGTAGTGGGGAAAATGTGAGAGAATAATCAGGTTTAGCACCAGGTAGGAAAAGCCTAGGCGAATTCTGATGAAAGGATAAATCCATGAAATTTTTTTCAACTAAGTAAATCAGAAACTGTGTAAAATCTGTAAAAGGCAGATTTTAAGTATTCAGTTCATTGAGCCTAACAGACATAAGATGCACCTATGCACTCACAGAGTAGATTCGAATATGTTTGCCACACCAAAAAGTTCCCCAGTGCCTTTGCCCAGACATAGCTATACAGTTGTAAATAATTATTTTGCTTCCTATCATCATTGATTAGTTTTGTCTATTTTTTAAATTTTAAATTATTATCTGTTGCTGCTGGAACCCTTTAAATAGCTTTATTATGAATAAGTATATACATTGTATGAGCAACTCTTGTGAAGGTGTCCCCGTTTCCCTCCTCTCTGTCCCCTACCCACTAGGGTCCTTCCTCGGTGTGCATACTGGATCTGTCCATAGGTTAGGGGATATGAACTGCACCAGAGGGAGTTGTCGTTTGTTGGCTCGTTTGTTCACTATAGCCAAGGTTGACCTGTAACTTACTGTGTAGTGCAGACTACTCTGGAACTCATACTTTTCCTACCTTAGCTTCCAAATGCTGGGATTTGAGGTATGTGCAACCAAGTCTGCAATGTTATATTTAAATCATATATCCTTAAACCTTGTTAAAATTCAGGGATTAAGTCTTGTGTCTTTCAAGTAAATTCCATTACATGTTTTTTTATATACAGACTGATTTCATGTGTGCATCAAGACAAGTTTAATTCTTCCCTTTCAATTTAGATATGTCTTATTTATTTTTCTTGCCTTACTGTATTAATATGATGTTGAACAAAAGTGGCAAGAGTGGACCTCCTTCCTTTTTCCTTGATTTTCAGGAACAAGAATAAAGTCTTTTATAATGAAGTGTCATGTTAGCTGTAGGGTTTTTAAATAAGGGAATCCACCACTGTTTAGGTTTGATGAAAGTTATGATTTAGGGGATTTTAAAAATGTACTAGGAATAGCTTTTATGAGTTCTATCAAATGCTCTCTATTATTTTTTCTCTATCATAAGTTTGTATATGTTTCTCTCATTTTTAGCTTGCTATAGTAAATTTCATTGATAATTATGAATGTTACATTAACCTTGCATTTATGAAAGAAATTATACTTGTACATCATATATTAAAATTTTTATGTTGTATTAAGTTTGCTGAAAGTTTTAAAAGGAATTATGCATTATGTCCTTTGGGGACATTCATTTATTTTCTTTGCTTGTAATAGCTTCATCTGTCTTTAGTGTTAGATCAGGGTTACTTGACATGCCTGAATACTGGACACTAACCAAACTTTAACTTTCTTGTGGAGTTTTGTGAAATTGTAATTCTCTTCCTTCCTTCCTTCCTTCCTTCCTTCCTTCCTTCCTTCCTCTTTCTTCTTTCTGTCTTTCTTTCCTCTCTCTCTATCTTCTTTCTTCTTTTTTTTTGAGGCAGGGTTTCACTCCAGCTCAGGCTGACCTGGAACTCACTCTATAGCTCCAGGCTGGACTCAAACTCATGGAGATCCTCCTACCCTCCTACCTCAGCCTTTGGAGTGCTGGGATTAAAGGTACTACCATACCCAGCAAATTAAAGTTGTTTTTTTTTTCCTGAAATATTCAGTAGAATTTCTCAATGAATCCATCTGAACCAATAAGAGTTGGGGGGAATACTTATAAGTACACATTTTCTTTTACAGATATCTCATCACTGAACCTGTCTGAATGTGTTTTGTCTATTTACCTTCCAATAAATTCTTCCATTTTCTCTAAGCTATCACTTATTATTAAAAAGTTGTTAAATATACATGGACCTGTCAAAAGTCACTTTCATTCTTAATATTTTTAACTCATGATTTCTTTTTTCACTGATCAAATTGGTTAAATGTTTATCAAATTTACTGACTTAAAAATAGAATGTTTCCTTGTTTTGGTTTTGTTTCCTCAATCACACACACACACACACACACACACACATACACACACACACACACACACACACATACACACACACATATATATATATATTCTTTTTGAGTTTAGTTTTAATTTGTTTCTGTTTTTCTAAGGATAAAGCTAACGTTATGATTTGAGATTTTTCTTTTATGTAATATGTATGTTCACAATTATAAATTATACTCTGAGTATTGCTCAAGTAACATTATACAATTTATACTCTTTTCATTTTTATTCATTTCCAAATACTAATTTTGGGAGTCCAGAATAGCTGAGTAAATAGCTCAGAACGCCTCATCTTAAAAAGCGTTGAGAAACACCATATTTCATAACACACTTTAATGAGCATAATTTAAAAATTATAGATTATAATTTACAAAGTCTGAACTCTAAAACCTAACCAATATCTTTTTAAAACCCCAATGAAATGTTTATTTAAGAAAAATCATATCCATGATATTTTAGCATGATAATTATTTTACCATGAAGCTATTTCCAGCTCCATAATGGGGTCGTTCTGTAAGAATCAAGAAAGTAATGAGGACTGACACCTTCACAAGTCAGAAATTTACTGCCCAACATCTCTCTTTGTTTTACCATCAGTCTCATTTCCTGCATTTCTTTTTCTATTAAAGAAATTGGATTTTAATAATTTCCATTTTTGTCCTTTCTGACATCCCTTTCTTGTGTCTTGTGTAATTAGACCCTGTCCTTTGCTCCCTGCTGTATGTCTTGACGCTCTGTCGGCTGGAGAGCTGTGCAGTCTCTCACATCCTACCTACTTCTGTTTCTCTCACACTTCCTTTTATTTTAAAGTAAATCTGGGAAACGGTCCAAAGGAAACAACTGTTTAAGCACATATCATCCAATTAATATTTAATTTCCCTCCTCATTGATTTTAGTCATTCAACCTTAAATAACCCTTCGTAGCCTATTTAAGATATTGAAACAGGGAGAGACAGCTTCCCCTTTGTTACTACTCTGACAACATCTTGGAGAACAACTTATGGGTCAGAGACACACAATGATAAGAATGTCGGGAAAACTGTTCACTCCTTCCAGGAAGTCTTTGACAGATGCTTGGACCAGCCACATGTAAAACAGAACTGAAACCATAAAATTGAAGGCATGGCTTAAAGTATGAAATCTCATTCCAGTCACCTGGCTTAGAAAATAAATAAAATGAAGTAAAGGAACTCCAAAAGCCTTTTCAGATATAAAGTTATGTGACAGAATGACATTTTAAAGTAACCCAAATTAAGGTTCCATTTTCACTGACTACAATCCATGTAGAAAGGAGAAGTTCTGAGATCCAGAAACATTTTCAGCTGTCGTTATGTGTTTACCTTGTGCAGGGTGGGGCAGGATCATTGAGTTCCTACTGCCTACTTGAGGAGACTGTTGCTTTGAAATAAATGCTTGTAGGGGCGGAAAGATTGTTAGAGCCATGGTGGAGGAGAATATCCAGAGACATGGCCCCCTCAGTAACAACATACAAAGGGGGGGTGGAAACAGATTGACTCCTAGGCTATCCATAACCTCCTGCCCATGGACTGATCCAGTTTGCCCATGGAGGATGTTGCAGTCAGCTTTCTTGTTGCTGCGCAAAAAGAACCCAAACAAAAGCGGCTTGTAGAGGAATGGGTTTATTTGGCTTACGGACTCGAGGGGAGACTCCATTCTGGCAGGGAAAACGATGGCATGAGCAGAGGGCTGGACATCACCTCTGCCATAGCACTGCAAACAGCGGCAGGAAGGTGTGCCAAACTCTGGCAA
>PVHP010020258.1:0-31016 GCA_004024765.1 Zapus hudsonius | reverse complement strand
AGCAGATGGATATGGCCCAGAAAGAAATGAAAGTTGGGCAGGAGACAACAAACTACTTCATCTGAGAGATTACCACCATGGAGATTGGGCCAGCTGTTCTTCACTGGGACAGTAGGAAGAATGCTGAGTCTTTTAAGTAGGGAGGCTGAATGCTAACGGAGTTTCCTGTTCTTTAAAGTTGGCTTTATCCGCCCCCCCCCCCCCGGGTTAACAAATTTGATAACCCACCTGCTATTAAGGAAGTATAACAAATGTAAGAAAGAGGGGCTTAATGAATTTGCAACATGGCTTTTGGGAAATAGCATAAGTCAGTGTGAGGCAGGTTGTTGAGTCCTTGTGTGGAGGTCCAACAGAGTAGGAGGATGAACTGTGGGTTATTGTGGAGACCCCAGGATTGTAGAGATACCAGGACTGTGGAACAGATGCCAAGGAGAGAAGAGCTGCTGGTTTAGGATGAAGTTTTCTCAGGGCTGTGGGTAACACAGCTGGAGGGGTGTAATTGGAACCCCAGAGACTTCATCACTGATTACAGATGTCAGACTTGGTGCTACAAGATTTGATGTTTGTCCTGTTTGTTTTAGATCTTGCATTGATTCAGTCTTTCCTTGCTATGCCCAATGCCATATTTTTTAGTGTGAATGTTTATTTAGTGCCATTTTGTATTTTTGGTTTTACAAGCTCACATTTAAGAGACCTTGGATTATGGGATGCTTGAATCGTGTTGGGATTGATAAAAACTATGGGGACTTTTAAAGTTGGACTAAATGAATTTTGCATTCTGAAATAGTTGTAAGTTTGTGGGGGACAGGGGTAAAATGTGGTGGGTTGAATCAGATGTCCTCCATAAAATCATGTGTTTTGAATGTTTGGCCCCAGCTGATGGCCATTTGGGAGGCGTAACCCTCCTGGAGGAGGTGTGCTGTTGGGGGGCGCTTTGTAGTTCTATAACCAGCTTCTACTTGCCAAAGATTGGCTAAGTCTTTTGCTGCTGTTATCCACCTGCTGTGGCAAGGGTGACATCTAGCCTCTGTTCATGCCATGCTTTCCCCTGCTGTCATGAAGCTTCCCGTGAGACTATAGGTGAAAATAAAAATGTTTCTCCCATCAGCTGCTTTTGTTTGGATGCTTTATTCCAGTAATAAGATGGTAACTGCAACAGTATCTCTTTCTATAATTCTTGTAATGCAAAGAACTGAATTGACCACTGTTTATTCCCCCCTCATTCTGGGCCACTTGCCTTTGGATGTGCTAAGCTCTTATAGGACTTGATCAACTTTTTCATGGTTTTATACATGTGACTCTCTTTCCTGCTAACATTTTCCCTTTCCATCCAAATTATTTCCTGATCACTGCTCCTCACTTAGGTCTCATGTGAATGTCATAGGTCACAATGGCCTTTTTCAACTATACTGTTACCTCCCATGAGGCTCTGTTTTGCCCTTGATATGACACCCATTGCATTGCTTTACTGAGTGATGATCTTCCCTGCCAAGCTGTACCCTCTGGGAGGGAAAGGATAACACCTGATTTGTTCAAGTTGCATCTTAAAAAAACTCATGTATGTAGAGGTCCAATAAGAATTTGTTTAATCAAAGAGAGAGAGATAAAGATTGTTGGGAATTACCAAGAAAGCCTTGTCTTCTCTTTCTGTGTGTAGACAGACAAGATGCAGACTTGGGAAGATTTATGATGCCCCTGGTAATTGCTTTCATGGAACTTTGTAGAAGGAACTGTCAGGGAAATAGGATAAGTATTGCTAAGAGAAGAGTATGTGAGCTGAGACTTCATAAATAAGGTTATCAGGGGGCAGGAGGTGAGATGGGGGTAGAGCACATACAGAGTCAGGTGTGAGCCTGAGACCTAGGCCAGTGTTACCTGGGCAGTGTTACCAGTGTTACCTGCTAAGGCAAAGCTGAGGCACAGGGAAAAGGGGCAGGTCTGGTATGCTATGCTGCTCAGGTTGTTGTACTCTAGGGAGGGGAATGTACCCAGCTTTGCATTTTGGAGGATCCTTTGCAGCCATATAGGGGGTGAGTTGGAGAGGTGAGCAATGTTAGCCCTTTGTTGTTTTGAGCAGTAGACTTGCTGAGTGCATCTAGATGACAGAAAGAACCCACAGGGAGGGAGGAAACAAGGAACCACATGGACCACAGCACTACAGACCCTGCAAAGTAGAACAATGCTGCTCCTGGCTCCCCACAGCTCCAACCCCTGCTCTGCCTCTTTGCCCATTCAGAATTAGGTTGTCCCTGGTGTCTTCCTGTACAAAGATACAACTGCTCTCTGCAGCCTCTCTTGTGTCTGTGCATCCTGTGAGGGAGGATTTGACAGGCAACAATTTTTAATCCAGTTCAGAACACCTTGGAGCCTGTCTCTGTAACAGGTATTTAGAAACTACTGTCAGGGGAAAAAAATACTGATTCTGTAATGACAGAGCAGGAATTAGAATTTAAATAGTACCCAGAAAATTCCAATGCCCCTCAAAACTTAAGGATTACCCCAATTCTTGTCTATAAAGAATTAAAATTATAGATGACCAGAGGATGAGGTATAGTGGGAGACTTTATTTAAAGGAAAAATGGGAAGTTACAGAGATCTCCAGCTACAAGTGTGGGGAGAACATGTGGAAGAGAGTTTAACCAAATCTATGCTTCTCAGCCCAACAAGTAGGAAAAGAAAAGATCATGAGAAGGAAAGGTTCATGTGGGAAAGAAATCCAGCCCCTCATCACAGCCATTAGGCTGTGGTGGGGGATTGGGAGACTTTACCAGGTCCCTAGAGAGTCAGAGATACTTCTTCTAGGCCATGTGTGTGAGAAAAAGGGGCAGAATTATCTGTTCAGTGAGTATTCCATGCCCCAGGTGAGCAGAGAGACAGCTGGTTGGTCCATACCTGACCAATCAGTTTCAGGATTAGGTTTGAACTCTAGTTAGAAACACCTCCCACTCAAGGGAAGGAGGTCAGCTTTGGAATCTATGGAACTTGCCTGAAACTGTCACAATTCCACATTTGGATCCACAGGGGAACTCATAGCAGGATTCAAGCCTGGCATCTCTGCCTTTATTTTTTTATAGGTGTCTTTTATTTTGGGTCAGTTACCTGTTTAATGTTACCCATTGTACATTACTTAAGTAATGTCTATTTAAAATCTATAATATCCAATTTATGTCATCCCACTTCAAGGCTGAAGGCAAAAAAATAATAAGAAAAGAAAAGAAAAATTAGAGTTAGCTTAGCTATCTTATTGTCAGCTGTTCCAGACCCCAGAAAGGCGCCTGAACGTCTCCAATCACCTTGGATTCCAGGAATGGTATAATATCACAGGTAGAGCACCCTGTGATGAGATCACCCTCAAGCATGAACACTTATGTCATAAGAAGTAGCTTATCCCCTCAAGTGATTAGGATTCCTTCTAGCCACCATGCAGAACCAGAACTGAGGTATTGATCAGCCAGACCACACCTGTTTCATTATGCAGACCTTTAACCCTACCTCAATTCTTCTTCGATTTAAGCCTAAGGCTCACATTATGTGTATGAAGATGAAGGGATACATTAAAATTTGTATCAAGGAAGGAAAATTGGTAGAACCTGGGGATGTGACTGATTGAACTTGGAATGTGAGAAAGTATGACCACTAAGTAGAAAGAAAGAAGCTGGTCTGCTCTAAGTAATGTTTGTTGTACTCTAAGGAGGGGAATGTACTCAGCTCTTTATTTTGGAGCATAAATTTAAGAACCATCAGAACAGAGCAGCTGGTTTAGAGAGTAGCTTGACTATAGATAGGTTTGAGGTTATTTATTTATTTATTTATTTATTTATTTTGGGGTGTCTATAGGACCCCCAGGATAGGGCCAATAGGTAGTCAATTAATGTGTCTGGAGTCCCTACAATCTACAGCGTTCTTAAGAAGGCTTAAAGTCAGAGAAGGTTTGCAAAGACCTGAGGGAAACATGTTGAGTGAAAGAAACAACCTTGGGGTGGGGCAAATCAAAGTAGGTAAGCTGAACCAGGCAGGCATAACCCTGAGAAAAAATATGGTGCAGTCAAAGAATTATTGTGACAGATCTTTATGAGGTAGTTTGACAATTAGTCTCTGAATGTAATTAATAATTTTAGTAGTCGCAAGATTTGGATCTACATCTGAAAACTAACTCTATCAGATACTTGTGTCTCCTCTTTGTTTTTGAACTATAAAAGGTGTAATGTGTAAGTGTAGTGACTGTATACAGAAAAGATTGATTTCAAGTATTTTTTTTCTTGCTTTTTCAAGGTAGGGGTTTCACTCTAGCCCAAGCTCTACTGGAATTCATTCTGTAGTCTGAGGCTGGCCTCAAACTCATGGCAATCCTCCTACCTCTGCCTCCCAAGTGTGCTGGGATTAAAGTCACCTCACCTGGCTTCAAGTAATTTTTAAAAATATTTTATTTATTTATTTGTAAGCAGAGAAAGAGATAGAAGAGAGACAGAAAGAGAGAATGGGCATGCCAAGGCATGCCAGCAGCTTCAGCTGCTGCAAATGAACTCCAGATGCATGCTTCACTTTGTGCATCTAGCTTTATGTGGGTACTGGGGAATCAAACCCAGGTCATGAGGCTTTGCAGGCAAGAGCCTTAACCACCACTGAGCTATCTCTCCAGCCCTTCAAGTAATTTCTAACCTATCTTTTTTTTTTCATTTTTACCATCACTCACCACATAATAAAGGGCTTAAATTTCCTGCCCACTAGTTAGACCCTTTATAAAGTGGTACTCCATAATTTCAAACTTACCATTTCCAGAGGAAAGAATATCCAATGTTTTCTGATGGGAAATATCTTGAGGTAAATCAGCCTACAGATTTTAGCATTGTTTCAGTAATGTCTTTTGTTTTATTTCCAGTGTTCTTGACGACTTTCCTGAGATTTCAGCTCCATGCTAAGCTATGACAGACTCCTAGAACTAATTCTATTTTGCAAATTGTGACCAATGTGTGGGCTTCAGAATCAATTTAGTTGGTCATGCCAGTATTTTTGTTAATTACATGGAATAGAATGGAAAATACTTAAGCATATCATATATAGAGTTAGTTTGCTTTGCAAGAATTTTTTTCAGCTGAGTGTTGGATGTGTGACTGTATATTGAAGTGTGTCTATGAGTCCAGTGTTGGGATATAAAATCTATTTCTTACTGTAGATTGTAATTTAAATACTTTGATTTTGAGAAACATTGCTTCTTAGGTCCCACCTTAGAATCTATCACACTGTGAAATCTCTTTTTTCACCTTAATCATAGAATTTAGCACAGTGCCTCACATGGGGCAGACCTGAAGCAAATGCTCATAGAATTAATGAATCGATGAATGTATGAGCATTAGTATAGCATGGGTTAATTTTCTCTGAACTCATTATCCTACATTTGCTAGTGTTCAGGAGAGGCTGAGATACAGGGAGAAAATAAGGACAAGAAATCAACTCAGTCCCTCCAGGAGCTTTATAAAAGGAAACCTGATTTAGACAGAAACAATTATGCATTTTAGCCACTCTACTGGGCAGAGAATGCCTGAAACACTAAATGGAAATTCTATGTATAGCACATTTATAAAAATTTGAAATATTATCACACAGCCACAATCTTGTTCATTCCATTTATAGGAAATACATCACTTGTGTTTTTTTTTCAATTCTTTGTTCTGTTGAGAAACAATCTATTCTCATTCTTGAACTTCCAAATAAAATGGTTCAGCCTAGTGAGTATCTGATGACAGCTAGGAAAAACAAAGGCAGAAACGATAATACGTATTTTTTTTCTCTTTCATGATGAGCAAAACTGCAGAGTTTGAGCTTGTATTTCTCAGACACTTAGGTCATAAGACTTAATCAAGTGACACCTTCCCAGCAGAAGCTGTTCTCTCTGGAATGTGCTAAGTTTAGTTAGGTTCTCAGATGGAACTTGAACACAGAAACTCACAGCTAATAGAAATAGAAAACAGCACATGAATTCCTACCCTTGGCAAAGAGCTACGGAAGCTTTCATCCTGAGACATTTCTACATGATACATCCTTATACCTGGGAAAGAACGCCAAGAGTGTTTGTGATGATATCTGAACAACACGTGCAGTTTTATCAACCATTTTCTCTGCTAACTCTAAGCAAAATCATTGTATGATCGTAAGTGACCAGAAATCAAAACTCTAAATGATGGTCAGAGGCTCTGAAGATGCAAAATACATTGCAGTACAAATATTTGCTCATATATTCCAGCTGGGAAGTGTTTGGGGATTGAAGGGTAATAAATAATTTTGTTTAAGTACATTTATGTAATTATGGTGTCTCTTTTAGACAACAATCAAATCACAGAAATGAGGGATAGACATAGGAGACGTGGGGGAAGTTTTTCCAGTTTGCTATAGGACAGCTTAGTTTCTTTTCCAATAAGTGAAATGATTGCATTTGGGGGACTGCTAATTCCAGGGGATTATAGCTATGCTACTATATAGCCATCTATCCTCCTATCTATTGAAGTATTTATTTATTGTGATATTAGGAATTAAACCTAGAGCTTCACATATGCTAGGCAAATGCTAGGGGTTACAGCCCCTTCAATCCCAGCAAATCTCACTTTGTTGGTATTAAGATAACTCTCTCTTCATTTCAAAAAAATTAAATTATAGTGACAGTTTTAGTTGAGGGTAAAGGTTGATAATCATTAGTCGGAGATAACTGATCCGGCTTTTGAAACAACTCCTCAGTTCTATGCTGGGCTCATTGAATCTTTGCTAGAAGCAGGGAGTGTTCCATTCCTTGGGCCTGGAGAGAACACTCTCGGGATGTTCCCCAGTGTCTCTTGGAACAGGGAGGAGGTGTCTCTTGACAAGTCCGAGTCCTATTATGAACTGGGAGAAGGTCATTGGAAAATGTGTAGAACTGTTTTGTTTTTGTTTTTTTTTTTTTTTTGGTGAGACTTTTCCGAATATTTAATTGATCCTCTTTAGAGTATATGCATCATAAGAGTATTGTTAAGATGGAAAGATCTTTGCTAAACCAAATTACTTCCTCCTCCACAGATGATAGTTGTCAAGTTTTGAATAATTCATCCAATGGAACAAAATCCCCACAGGAGATAACTGAAGCATATTTGGAATTTATTATAATAATAGTATTAATTTTTACTTGGGAAAATAGGTTGACAATAATTTCAAGTGGCTGTCCTCTGACCTGTGATGACATTTCATAGCCGTGGTGTGAAATTATCCTCCCTTGTGTTGTAGAGTCTTTATGTTTTGCAAAACTGGTTCACATGACCTCACATAATCCTTATGATAATTCTGTGATGTATAGTTGGGACAAGGTTTTAAATCTTTGTGTCAGACATGGTAAACTAGAGCTTAAAATCAGTACATAGATTTGCTTATGCTCCAACAACTCATGAGTGGAAGAGTCAGGGCTCCTTTCTAGAGCTCCTCTCTCTAAATCCATAGCTTTCCCATCAAATAAGAAAGCCTCCATTTACCAGGATTAATACTCTCTCTTCAAGTCTGCTGACATCCGATGTTAGCAGTAAAGAGATGAGTAGTACATGATCAATGATGACTCTCTAGTAAACAGACTTTTAGGTCAATTTGTTCTATCTAAATAGAGTCAAACAAACAAGAAAAGCCTTCTTCCACTGCTCTGTGTACACACACACCCCTCAGTAAATATTGGTGACAGACTGCTGTGATAAAGTTAGTACACAAAACTTAAATAACTAAAAAGTCATGCTACTTCTTACCTGGCACAAACTCAAAGCTATCTCAGAAAAATTATCTATCTCCCATCTATCATCTATCTATCCATGTATATGTTTATATACACATATGTATGCCACATGGAATTTCTCCCAACTCAGCTTTGATCTTGAGTGACCAGCTCAAAATAAGCTTTCGTCTCATATCTTTTCCCTTTCCCAAGGACGATCAGTTCCGAATAGTATCAGCAATTAGTATTCTGGGAGCAGTAAACATCTTCAGCTGCAATGGAAGTATCCACACAGCCAAAGCCAGCATCCATACGACAGGAGCTGGTTCTTTTTGTTTATTCTAAATGCATGTGGTCTCTGCAACTCAGTGGCTTGAAGTTGCCATTAGAAGGGCATAGTGACATTTTCTGCCAAGGAAAATGGTCATTTATTTAGCTTAAATATAAAGCTGCTGGGCAGACTACTACAAAATATAGAATTAGCTTATCTTTTTTCCATGCTGGTTCTAGCAAGTCGGTTACGTTCAACAGTTTCTCAAGGACAAGGGAAAATCCGTGCTGGCTTTATATCAAGATG
Source organism: Zapus hudsonius (assembly GCA_004024765.1). Classification (NCBI taxonomy): domain Eukaryota; kingdom Metazoa; phylum Chordata; class Mammalia; order Rodentia; family Dipodidae; genus Zapus; species Zapus hudsonius. Next base: position 22,722 of record PVHP010020258.1, on the reverse strand, counting down.
CTAACTCCAAATAGACAAGAGAAACAAAATCAAGAGCAGGACCAATAGATAAAAGAGCCCTTGTTAGTGCACGAAAGCGGTTTCTACAAATAGGACAGCGGAAGGCGAGCTGGGAGGGGGAAGCGAGGAGCAAGGTCAGAGAAGATGATATCCATAGACTATCTCCAAATAGCACAGACTGCAGCAAGACGTGGCGGCAGATGTCAGTCCAGCCCAGTGTCAACCCCCGTGGAGCTCTGGAGAAAGACTTGGAAAGAAACAGCACTTCTGCAGTGTGCACCCAGAGTAAGGAGGCTGCAAATGATACCTTTCTCCCCAGGAGCTGAAAACCACGACTTGCACTGGCCACAGCCTCATAGCCTTTCTGACTGGCCCCATTCAAGCTTTTTGGGTTGTTTTTTTTCCTCCTCTTTATTTGAGATCTGTACTCCCTGCATTTCTGTTTGATTTCCTTTCCTCTTCCAGACTGCAGGGCTGCCAATTCTGACTCCGATCCCTCACCCCACTGGCTGTGTCTTGCCTCTGCCACCAGGTACCTGCTTCCAGATGCTTACCCTGGCCTCAGTCATGCTCCAGCACCGATGATGCATATCTCAGAGAATATATTTACCATGGCACTCAAACGATTCCCATCGTGATTTTAGACATTACTGGCATAGATTGATTCTCGTAACTGTGGAGGAAAGCCAGGAATGTATAAAGGAAGTCTGTTTTCAGAGTTTATATCCCTTAATTTTAGTGAATGGATGTGGGTGTGTTGAAAACTTCGTTTCTTAAAGAACTGCCTAAATTTCATAATTATTTCATTTTCATCCGCTCACAGATGGCTTTGCCCTGGGTGTAAAAATTAAAGAGCCAATGTAAAATGATGCTACCTTTACTCTGGCAGTTAAATTTTAAATCTCAAACCTTGGTTTTCAGAACCTTGGAGAGCATCGAGCCCAAGCCCTCTGTTTCCCTCACTGGAGCCAGCTCCATGTAGGCTGATTTCTCCTGCAAAGATGTGAAATAACAAGGAAGGAGATAAGCTGACAGCAAGGCAACTAAATCCTGCAACGGGAGTGACTTCCGAAATGACCTATTTTTATGATTTAAGTTCATAAATTATGTCATCCAGTATTATGTAGTGCCCAAGAAAGTGGTGTGGCGTCAATAAGACCTGGATTCAAAGCCAGATTCCACCAATTCCTAGTCTATGACCTTGGCAAGCCAATCTCTATAAGGCTCAGAGCTCTTTTCATCTGTAAAATGGAGCTACAGAAATGAGCTGTCTTCCTCCCTCCCCTTTTCCCTTCCTCCCTTTCTCCCTCCTTTCTTTCCTTCTTTTAGATCACATGTATATTTATCTTTTCAGTTGTCCACCCAGCCAGCTAGAGCTCCCACAGTTCCCCTTCTCTCCATACGTGACCTGCATCTGGAGAGGGGCCAGAGGGAAGTAATGCAACTTTGCTGAGAGCAGAAATCTATTTCTCACACACGAGGGAGACATAGGAGGCTCCATCTGCCATAGAATACGGCTTGAAAACTTCAGGTGTTGAGCCCTTTCTGTGTAGGGGACTGCCCCACAAATGTTTGTTTTTTTAAATCTGCATGATGACTCCAAGTTAAGGGGCATTATCTACCTGCCTCTGTGGTTCCCAAAGGGAGAAACTGAGGCACAGAAAAGCAAATGACTGACTCAGTATCACCGAGCTGATGAGATGGGAGAATCAGGATTTGAACCCACGTCTGTCTGCTCCTAGATCATTGTCCCCAGTATAGATGCTGCTCTTTAAAAGAAAAGCAGCTATTTCTCAAGGTTGACTTCTCATTATATGAGCTGATGCCTGTGGTTGTTGATCTTGATTGCTAACTTGGTGGGGTTTAGACCCACCTAGGAGACACAACCCTGGGTGTGTCCATGAGGGTGTTTCCAGAGAGGCTTACCTGGGAAGACTCACCCTGAAGGTGGTTAGAAATGTCCCATGGACTGGGCTCCTGGACTGAATGAAAGAACAGGAGTGAAGTGCCAGCATTGATTCTGTGCTTCCTGATTACAGGTTCCAAGTGACCAGACACTTCACTTCCTTTCTGCCATGATGAACTGTATGCACCCCAGCAAGAAGGAGATGGCCCGGTCTCAGCCTGGTCAGTTGCACATTCATGTTCTGTAGGAGGGCTCCATTCTCACTCACACCCTGCCTGGAACTTTCCCTTGAAATTTCACCTGTTCGTCTATGCCCATAGTGCTGTCAATTAAGGATGGTGTTTTCTGTATTTCCTTGGGCTCTTCCCAGAGACAACCGAACCATCCCATATACTTACTGGAAACCTATACATAGTGGGAGGTATTGGGCTAAATGCTATGACAGAATGATACAGGACCGGACATGACTTGTTTTTTTTTCTCCAAGAGGAAAATGTCTCACCAGAAGAATCTGGGTGCAAGTCTGAATACACCTCCCACCTTTAGGAAGTAAAAAGGCTAGACAACTCACTTCTGTCTTCCTTGCAGCAATGGCCCAGGCACATGGACCAGATTCAAGACTCACTTCCCCAGATCTCTGATGAGGTTGTGTTGATTCATGCAGGTAGCATGAAGCAGACTTTCTGGGGGCAGCAGCTGCGGCAGCACCCCTCCAGGATCCCAGAGTGTGAGTGTGAGTGCTGGCAACAATGTGGGACACCCAGTGCTGTCCCTGCTGGGGCTGCTGTTGCTGTGACTCATGTCTGCTGTGGCTTCAAAGTAGAATCAGCCAGACTGGTTCAATGGTGTGATTTTGATATGGTTTGCCTCCATAACTTCCCTTTAAACTGTCCATTTTCTCACGGCTGTTTTTGTAGCTATCCTTGAATGTGTCTGAGATAGCTCACCCAAATGGGATGAACCTCCAAACCAGGCCCAGCTTGTAAGAGAAGTAGGATTTATCTAATGCTTCACAGATGCAGGCAGAGAGAGAAAAACACCAGCAGCGTCTATGAAAGCAAGCACACTCAGGCAGCCAAACAGCAGGGACTCAGGAAGAGCTCAGACTACTCTTTGCATGGCTTAGGCTGAGATTCCAGATCCATCCCCAGTAACACCTTAGAGCTAGACCCTAGGATCTGCCCACAGTGACATCTCATCTCCTCCATCCAGCTGGAGACAAGCTTTATTAAAATATTTTATTAGAGAGAAAGAGAGAGAGAGAGAGAGAGAGAGAGAGAGAGAGAGAGAGAATGGGCTCCAGGGCCTCTAGCCACTGTAAATGAATTCCAGACACATGTGCCACCTTGTGCATCTGGCTTTACGTGGGCACACTCAGGTCCTTCTGCTTTATAGGCAAGCCATCTCTCCAGCCCCATGACAAGCTTTTAATAAAAACTCCTGAATCTACTTGGGGGGGGCATCCTTTCAAACTGCTACAGTCTTTAAACAGCTTATTTTTTGAGTTTTGTTGCATGTGTATATGTGTGCTGTGTTATGCATATTCATGTGTGTGGACATACAGGTATGGGGCATATGTACACATGTGTGTGCCTGCATCTGAAAGCCATGGGTCAATGTCAGATGTCCCATTCTATCACTCTCCACTGTTTTTTCAGATTGACATCTGAATCCAGCTAGTCAGCAAACTCTGTGGATCTCCTTGTTTCTGGGGTATAAGCACAAGCAGCCATGCTCAGCATTTATATGGGTGCTGGAGATCTGAACTCAGGTCCTCATGCTTGTGAAGCAAGGGATTGGCAGTCTGAGGAATCTCCCTATTATTGCTCTAAGAATTTTTTTAATTTTCTGAAGCCTGCTAGTCATTCTATTTTTTTGGCCAAGAATTGTGACTGCCTTACCAGAGAGTTAGATCTCAGATCCATCTTTGAAAGTTGAGTGGCATGGGCAAAGTAACTTATTTTCTAGAAGCTTCGGTTCCTGTTCTGTAAAATGGACCCTGTAGAAGGTGACAATGCATATAACTTGCTTCTTGTGTCATCTCTGGAGTATAAGAGCACAATATGCTATCTTCTGTTAATACAATAATCTAATGAGGACAAGAAAATGCAAAATGATGGAAAATTGTGCATAAGCTTCTTCATGGTACAATATGTTAGTTGCTGTAGTTTCTTTTTTAAATTTGAGGGGGACTTTTATAGAAATATCTGTATTGTGAATAATTATATACATTGTATGAGCAAATCTTGTGAAGGTGTCCCTGTTTCCCTCCTCTCTGTCCCCTACCCACTGGGGTCCCTCTTCGATGTGCATACTGGATCTGTTCACAGAATAGGGGGTTATGAACTGCATCAGAGGTAGCCAGGTTTTCTTTCTCTCTTTTTTCCCTCCCCCCTTGTCTATTGTTGCTGAGGGGGGCAATGTCTCAGAATATTCTCCCCCACCATGGCCCTTACAATCTTTCTGCCCCCCTCTTCCGCACAGTTCACTGAGTCATAGTGGGTGAGTTTTGAGTCTGCTTCATTGTTGAGATCTTAAGTATCTCTGGATCTTTGACCTGGGTTGTGTTGGGTATCGTTGGTGTCTGTCTCCATTGATCTTTCATGAGTTATCCGACTTGCTGTGATGATTGGTCTCCTGTTTATCTCCTCACTTTCTTGTAGGTTTCATTTGGGCCCTGTGTGAAGGCTAGGCATGGTTTGTCTCCTGCCAGGTTGTCAGCTTTCATCCAATGACTTGTTGGTGGAACTGAGTTGTCCCCAGCTCTCTCAATGCCTTCTGAAAAATACAAACAGAATCTCCATTGGAGAATGAGATCAATATAGGTTAAATGAGATAACATTGTTATTTTGGCTAGATCCTAATGGGTGTAGCTTTCTGGTAGTGGGAATTTCCCCTAGGATCCTGAGATCTTGGTCCCCATAGGATTTTTTTAAATTTATTTTTTATTGTCCATAATGAGTTACATTATTTAGTGGGCAAACAATGAATTGTTATCCCCATCCCCATAGGATTATACTGTGGATCCCAGTTCCAGTTAAGGGTTTCTTATCACTAAGCAGATCTCTTAGCCAATCAGTAAGCTGTTGATTACCCTCCTCGGTTTAGTGTCACTATTGGACAGATGAGCATTTCTTGACTTGCTGGTCTCTTCCATACAGCTGTGTATTCAGCATTCTTGTGACAACTGTCTATATTGTATATCAGTGGTCTCTGTTTTTTCCAAATATCATTGATCAGTTTCTCCTGGCAGCTCATACAACACTTTCCAGTGTTACAAATGCTACCATCTGGGAGCTGGTTACCATTCTGGATCTAACAGGATCTCTTGGTGTTGTTTGATGACATTCTGTGATTTCTTCAGCAATAGGGTCTTACCTTGGGCCTAGGGCAGGTATTCAGGAGCTTTGACAAAAGTCTGTCACATTTTGGGGACCTCGTGGGTCTCCTTGATCAACAGCTCAGTGTGGAAAGGAACCAATAACTGGCACAGGGAGATGCAGGCCTGAGCAATTATTCTTGAGGTTAGGCTTCCTCCCATTCTGTTCATGGCCCCTCCTACCAGGTGCTTCCCTCAGCTTCCTCAGTAGCTTAATGTATAAAAACTAGGGTTTTATGGTGTCAATTCATTATTAGTTTAGTTTACTATATGAGTACCCCACCTCCCATTCCCCCCAACACTTCCATTCTCATCCCCCCTCACTCAATTCATTCCATTCCCTTTTACAAACTCTCCATTCACGGACGGATTTTTGTAATGTTCCATTTTAACCTGGTTAGGAACCACATATGAGGGAAAATATGTGGTGCTTAGGTTTCTGCTCTTGTGTGTGGTCACTAAGAATGATCTGCTCCAAGTCTGACCATTTTTCTTTAAATTTCATTATGTTACTTTTCCTGTCAGCTGTGTGGAATTCCATAATGTATATGTACCACAACTTTGATATCCATTCATCCAGTGATGGACATTTGGGTTGATTCCATTTCCTCACTATTATGAATTGAGTTGCTATAAACATGGTTGAACAAATGTCTCTGTACTTCTGTGAGGAAACTTGGGGGTAGATGCCCAGTAGAGGGGTAGCTGAGTCTGCTGGTAGCTCTATATCCATCCTGTTCAGGAGCCTCCACACTGCTTTCCATAGTGGTTGTACAAGTTTGCATTCCCACCAGTAGTGAATGAGAGTCCCTTTTTCTCCACATGCTCGCCAGCATCTATTGTTAGTAGATTTTTAAATGATTGCCATTCTGACTGGAGTTAGATGGAATCTCATTGTTGTTTTGATTTGCATTTCTCTGATAATTTATGACATTGAATATTTTATCAAATGGGATTTGGCCATTTGTATTTCTACCTCTGTGAATTTCCTATTGAGTTCAGTTCCCCATTTTGTGAGAGGGCTGTTTGATAATGTTTTATTTAATTTTTTTAGTTCTTTGTATGTTCTAGATATTAGACCTCTATCTGTATTGTAGCTGGCAAAGATTAACTCTGAGTTTGATGGTGCTCTATTGGCTTTGAGTATAGTATGCTTGTCTGTACAGAAGCTTTTTAGCTTGATGAGATCCCATTGGTTAAGTAATTGTTGCATTTCCTGGGCTATCAGAGGTTTTTTCAGGAAGTTTTTACCTATTCCTATCTCGTAAAGAGAGTTCTCCCAATTTTTCTTCAAGGGTTTTCAGAGTTTCAGGTCTTATGTTGAGGTCTTTGATCCATTTGGAGTTGATTTTTGTGCATGGTGAGAGGAGAGGGTCTAGTTTCGTTTTCTTGCAAGTATTTATCCAATTTTTCCAGCACCATTTGTTAAAGATGCTATCTTTATGCCAGTTAAGATCATTGGCATCTTTGTCAAATTTGAAGTAACTAGTTGCTCAGGCTTAGGGCAGGGTCTTCAATTTCTGTTCCACTGGTCTACCTGTCTATTTTTTGTGCCAGTACCATGCTGTTTTTGTTACGATGGCTTTGTAGTATATCTCTAGGTCGGGTATGATGATACCGCCTGACATACTTTTTTTTTACTAAGGATGGCTTTGTATATCTGAGGCCTTTTGCCATTCCAAATAAACTTGGAGATTATTTTTTCTATGTCTGCAAAGAATGAAGCTGGTATTTTTAAAAACATTTTTTTTATTTATGAGAGAGAGAGAGAGAAAGGCAGACAGAGAAACAGAGAGAATAGGAGCGCCAGGGCTTCCAGCCACTGCAAATGAATTCCAGATGCATGCGCCCTCTTGTGCATCTGGCTTTATATGGGCACTAGGGAATTGAACTTGTGTCCTTCTGCATTGCAGGCAAATGCCTTAACCGCTAAGCCATCTCTTCAGCTTGAAGCTGGTATTTTTATTGGTATTGCATTGAATCTGTATATAGCTTTTGGAAGTATTGCCATTTTCACGATATTGATGCAGGATCATGGGAAATCTTTCTATCTTTTCATGTCATCCTTAATTTCCTTCTTGAGTTTTTTTTTATGTTTTCATTATACAAGTCTTTCACTTCCATGGTTAATGTTATTCTAAGGTATTTGATTTTGTTTGTGGCTATTGAAAATGGGACTGTTTTGCTGATTGCTTTTTCTGTATACATGTCATTTGCATACAGGAAGGCTACTGATTTTTGTGTGTTAACTTTGTATCCTGCCACTTTGCTGAAGGAGTTTATCATCTTCAGGAGTTTATTCTTCAGGTCCATTATGTATAGTATCATGTTATCTGAGAAGAGGGATAGTTTCACTTCTTCCTTTCCAATTTGTATCCCTTTTATGCCTTTCTCCTGTCTTATTGCTTGGGCTATAACTTCTAGGATTATGTTGAAGAGCAGTGGTGAGAGTGGACAACCTGTCTTGTTCCTTATTTAGTGGGAGCTCCTTTAGTCTTTTCCCATTGATTATTATTTGGGCTTTAGGAGTGTTGTATATGGCCTTAATTATGTGGTGTTGGACTTTGTCAAAGGCTTTCTTTTCATCAATTGAGATGACAATGTGGTTTTTGTGGTTAAGTTTATTAATGTGGATTATGTTGATTGATTTCTGCATGTTGAACCAACCCTGCATCCCTGGGATGATGCCTACCTGGTCAAGGTGGATAATACTTTTAATATGTTGTTGAATTAAGTTTGCAAGGATTTTATTCAGGATTTTTGCATCTAAGTTCATCAGGGATATAGGTCTATAGTTTTCCTTTCTAGATTTATCTTTGTCTGGTTTTGGCATTAGAGTGATGCAAGCTTCATAGAAGGAGTTTGGAAGTATTTCCTGTTCTCGAATTACTCTAAAAAGCTTCAGAAAGAGTGGTTTGAGTTCTGTGATAAAGGTTTGGTAGAATTCAGCTGAGAATCCATCAGGACCTGGACTTTTCCTTCTGGGGAGGCTTTTGATTATCAATTTCAATAGATGTAATAGGTTTATTTAGGAGATTTATCTGCTCTGGGTTTAGTTTTGGAAGGTGGTAGGGGTCTAAGAATTTGTTCATTTCTTCCAAATTATCCAATTTTGTGGATTAGAGGTTTTTGAAGTATGTCCTGATGATTCTTCCAATTTCATTGGTGTCCGTTGTGATCTCTCCTTTTTCATTTCTGATTTTGTTGATTTGGAACTTCTCTTTTTTCTGTTTGTTTAGATTGGCCAGGAGCTTGTCAATCTTAGTCATTTTTTCAAAGAGCCAGCTCTGTTTCATCAATTTTGAAAATCATTTTCTTAGTTTTTAGTTCATTGATCTCTGCTCTGATCTTAGTTTTTCTTTTCTTCTTGAGCTCCTAGGGTTGTATTGTTCGAATTTTTCCAAGGCCTTTAGCTGGTTAGTTAGGTTACTAATTTGGGATCTCTCTGTCTTTGTTATGAAGGCAATCAGTGCTATAAAATTTCCCCTTAGGACTGCCTTCATTGTGTCCGTTAGGGTCTGGTATGATGTATTTTCATTATCATTTATTTCAAGAAATTTTGCAATTTCCAATTTGATTTCTTTAATGACCCATTCATTGTGTAATAACATATTGTTCAATCTCCAATAGTTGGTGTGATTTCTATTTGTTCTCTCATTGTTTATTTCCAGTGTCAATGCGTTGTGGTCTGATAAGATACAGGGTGCTACCTCAATCTTCCTGAATTTGTTGAGGCATGTTTTATGTCCTAATATGTGGTCTATTTTGGAGAAGGTTCCATGAGCTACTGAAAAGAATGTATATTCTGTAGAGTTGGGATGGAATGTTCTGTATACGTCTGTTAGGTCCAGTTGATCTATGGTGTTATTGAGTTCTATTTTACCCAGTTGATCTTCTCTTTGGATGATCTATCTAAAGATGATAGTGGTGTATTAAGGTCTCCAACTGTGATGGATTTGGAGTTATTTTCCATTAGTTTTTGATTATGAACTGTGGTGCATCTGTATTTGGTGCATATGTGTTTATGATGGTGATATTTGCTTGTTGGGTTGTTCCCATGATGAGTAAGAAATGTCCTTGGTTGTTCTTTTGAATTAATTTTGGGTTGAAGTCTATTTTGTCAGATATTAATGTGGCAACCCCTGCTTGTTTTTTGTTTCCATTAGCTTGGAAGACCATTTTCCATCCTTTCACCCTGAGGAGGTTCCTGTCTTTAGAGGTGAAGTGGGTTTCTTGGAGGCAGCAGATGGAAGGATCCATTTTTCTTATCCATCCTGCTAGCCTGTCTTTTTATGGAAGAGTTAAAAACATTAATATTCAAATTTATAACTGTGAGGCCTGAGCCCATCCCTGCCATAGTTCAGGGTTTATGGGATTTGATGCCTCTCTTGTTATTTTGTCTCCTCTAGGATTGATTATTGTGTCCAACTTCTGGAAGGCTCTTGGGGTTGGTTGCTTGGCTCTTCTGTGCAGAATATTTCATGGAGAATTCTCTGTAGGTTTGGTTTAGTGTGCATATAATTATAGAGCTGGCTTTTATCTTCAAATATTTTTCTTTCTTCATCTATTATAAGAGATACTTTTGCAGGGTGCAATAGTTTGAGTTGAAAGCCAAAGTGATTTAGGTTTTGAAGTATGCAACTCCAAACTCTTCTTGCTTTCATGGTTCTGTGAAGAAGTCTGGTGTAACTCTGATGGGTATGCCTTTATAGGTGATTCGTTGTTTTGCTCTTGCTGCTTTTAGAACCCTCTCCTTGCTTTCAATGTTTAGGGTTTTAAGTAAAATGTGTCCTGGGGAGTTTCTTCTTTAGTCCTGCCTGTTTGGTGCTCTGTATGCTTCTTATATCTGGATGGGAGTCTCTTTTGTTAGATTGGGGAAATTTTCCTGAATAATTTTGTTGAATATGTTCTCTATGCCTTTACCTGGGTTTCTTCCCCTCTGGTATCCCCGTGATCTGGAGGTTTGGTCATTTAAGCGTGTCCCATAATTCCCTCATATTTTGTTCATAATCTTTTTTGAACTTATCCAAATTTCTGTTATCCTGATCTCATTTTTTCTGCTTTGTCTTGCATGTCTAAGGTTCTATCTTTCAAGTTATTTACTCTGGTATTGAGGGATTTTAGAGATGTTTTATATCTGCATTTGATTTTGGTTTTCCAATATAGCTTTTTGCATAGTCTCCATATCTTTGTTGAGTTGCATTTTCATTTCAAAGGTTGTCTTATTTTAATGCTTCCTTGTACTAATTCTTGTATTTGATTATGTCTGTTTAGTGTAGCCAGCTGATTCTTGAGTTCCTCTGATTGTAGATTTGCCTTTAGCTCATTTACTATTCTAACAAAGTCCATTTGTTTTTCCTCCATTGTATTGAGCCTGGTGGCAAAGCTTGTGAACTGATTCTGCACATTTTCACTTACGTTGTTAATTTTTGCCTCCATTTCCATTAATAATCTGGATATAGAATCTGTGAAGAGATATCCTGAACATATCATCTCCTCCTGGGCTTGCATCTGTGCTCTTTCTTTGATATTTTCATTGTTGACTTCCATATTGGGACTAGGTGAACTTGGTGTCGTGCTCTTCACCTGTGTGTTCTTCTTGCGTTGTGATCTGCCCATGTTCAGGTGAGAGATAGCTTTTACCGAGGCCCTCAGTAGAAGTGGGGACCTCACAGGAGATTGCAGCAAGGACTGGTGAGGTTTGGACATGTGCTCAGTTCCTTTGTCCTCTGGTGTCAGGAAGTGTGGAGGGTATTCAAACCTTCAGCAGCAGGAGCAGGCTGGGGGCTGGACTTTGATTGGAACCCGGGGTCACTGGGCAGGGTTGTAGGGTGCACTGGGCTGGTGGGGAGCTAAGGCACAGCTCCCTCACCTGGCCTTGCCTATGGTCAGGTCGGAAAGTGCAAGGGTGGGTGGGAGGTCGGGCATAGCTCCCAAACCTTGCCTCACCTGTGGTCAAGGGGTTAGTAGGCAGAGCTGTGGATGCGCAGGCTGGTGTTGAGCAAAGTGGCTGCTTGCTTACCTGGCCTGAAACCCCCAGTCAGTGGGCGTGGTTGTGGGGCACAAAGGCTGGTGAGGAGCCAAGGTAAGTCTCCCTCACCTGGCCTTGCCTAGTATCTGGGGTCTCATTTGCTGTAGTTTTACTCTTGAATGTCCCTTACGAGGCCATGTATTAAAGGCATGGTCCCAGAGTGGCACTATGGGGAGGCATTTTGGTTACTAGAGCTGTGCACTCAGAGGGAATTGTGGGACCCCAACCTATTTCTGCCCACTTTGACTTTCTTCCAGACCATGAGGTGGGCAGTTTTGATGCCTACACACTCCCTTCACGATTTGCTACTTGATCTCAGTCCCAATAGTGGTGGTGCCAACCAATCACACACTAAACTTCCAAGATTGCGATCCAAATAAATCTTTTCTCTTCATCAGTAATTTATCTCACATATTTTTGTGGTGGTGATAGAAAGTTGACTAACACACCATCCAGACAGAGCATAAAATGGTCACCTTTCTTTGTAATCATTTCAATGATTGAGAATGTCCCTGTGTCATAAAGGAGATGGACATGTTTAAGGCCAGGAAAATTGAATTCCTTTCTGTGTTCAGAGCATTCAGTGAGGTTTCTGTAGACCTATTCTTTTATAAATTTCAAAGGGAAAATATATTACAATGGCTGAATTTTTAAATTACACAATGATATTCAAGTAACACATATACGCAGGTATATAATCTTGTGATATAAAAGTCCTCGAAAGTCACCTGTTGGAAAATCTTGTAGCTAGGTAGTCTGGTCCCAAACATTCAACACTCAAGTTGGCCTCTCCCATTTGTAAATGTCTCCATTTATGATTTTCATGACCTTTCCTCCAAAGAACTGAGTGTGCCTAGTGCTCTTCCAGATGCTTCTGTGGTAGTCTCTCATTATTCTTGTGCCTCTCTTATCAGGAACTTGTGTCTTACATCTAAGTTGAAGCTTTTTACAGATAACAGATCCATCGTGTTTTGCACTCCTTATGGCACAAATCAGCTCAGACCAATAAATGTCAGTCTTCCTATATATTTTTCTTATGAGAACCATAACAGCCATAGAGATAGAGTTAATAAAAAAGCTTTTCATCTTAAACTATTATCTTGCAATTTTAAAAAAAATTGCATACCACCAGACAGATTATTGCTGTATGGTTTGGCATGGTTGTTTTTCCCCCCAATAAATTATTTAATTGTACAACCTGTGTAGCAGAAGCTTCACATGGCTAAGTAATTCTGCAAAGACATTTTGGAATCCTTATAGATGCCTTGACTTTAGGAAAACCAAAAACAAACAAACAAACAAATACCTGAAAAAGAAAACAAAAACCTGGAGCATCAATTTACCTGGAAACATCCATAAGTCTAGCATTTTTATTGAGTGCCCATCAGTCTTCCCTCAAACTAATCTCTCTTTCGTAACCAGTCTCCAAACCAAACAGGCTTGATTAGTAAAAGTTCTACAATGGACAAACCATCACAAAGCATGAAAACTTAAGCAGCCATAGTGGTGGGTGATTCATAGTCCTGACTTAGTGTGCATGTGAAGGTCTTTCTAGATGGAGAGAGAATTTATTCTTTAGGGCAGCAAGATAAAATGGAAAAATGTTCACAACAGAATGCTTTAGAATTCTCTGGGAAAGGGGTTTCTACTTAATTATGAAACTGGATTCAAAGGCTTTGGTCAATAAGACTCTCCTTTTGAAAGTAGACAGCTGCTTAGGCTTCTTTAACAAAATCTTATTCTTTAAAATATGTATATTTGAAAACAGAGAGAGAGAGAGAGACAAAGAGAGAGAATGAGAAAGAGGAAGAGAGAGAGAGTATGGGTTCACCAGGGCACTCTTGGACTTCAAGCAAACTCCAGATACATGTGCCACTTTATGCACCTGCTTTATGTGAGTACTGGGGAATGGAATCCAGGCTGTCAGGCTTTGCAAGCAACCATTTGAGCTATGTCCTCAGCCCCCTTAGTCTCCTCCCTCAAATCCTATTCTTAAGGAGGCTTAGTGAGTTACATGTTGGTAGAGTTGGAGATTAGAGTATAACTTGATCTCTTAATTTGAATTATTTGAAGTTGTAATGATTTTTTGAAAGATCTAGTGCAAATTCAGTTACAGAGAGTGTTATGGTTTGATACAGGTGTCCCCCACAAACAATTGAATGTGTTCTGATAGATCGATCCTCAGCTGATGGCAGTTTGGGTTTACAACCTCGATGAAGCTGTGTTGTTGGGGGCAGGCTTATGGGGGTTATAAGCCAGCTTCCCCTTGCCAGTGTTTGGCACAACTTCCTGCCGCTGTTTGCAGTGCTGTGGCGGAGGTGATGTCCAGCCCTCTGCTCATGCCATCGTTTGCCCTGCCAGAATGGAGGCCCCTCGAGTCCGTAAGCCAAATAAACCCATTCCTCTACAAGCCGCTTTTGCTCGGGTTCTTTCTGCGCAGCAACTAGAAAGCTGACCGCAACAGAGAGGAAATTCTCTCTCTCTCTGTCTCTCTCTGTCTCTCTCTGCCTCTCCATGGTGGCAGGAGCTTGAGGCAGGCTCACAGTGAGGAAACAGCCAGTTCTCTTTAGACAGCCCAGGAGCTCACCCATAGTTTAGATGGGGTGTCCCACCTCCATGATTGCTGGAATGCCCAGAGGCTGACATAATCCAGCATAATCCCTCACAAGTGAGTTTTGGTCAGTCCTGTCAAGTTGACAATCAATATAAACCATGACACGTCCCCTCAAAAAACACCATCAGTTGAGACCACACTTTCAAAATATGAGAAGCTGTGGGGGCCCTTCATATCAAAGCCATAGCACTGTTGGTTTGAAAGATCAATTTTCCTGTTTCATTGACATTCACATCATTTAATATGCTCAGAACTTAATGAGAATGAATTTATACTTTTTTCTAAGAAATATCTAGATGCATATTTCCCCTTTTGTGTTACCATCTACCACATTTTGTTCTGTTTTCATTTTGAGATTTATTCTGTTCAGATGCTGAGTCTTTTACTCTGAAGCTCATTTCTTCCTTCATTCCTGTTATTTGACAAGATTTCTTCAGAGTATGATTTGAAAATACCCTCTGTCTTTAAATGAATTAGTTTTGTCCAACACAAATCCTTTTCTGGGGTGGTGATCTGTCAAAACAGTGTGTGGAGGTAAAAGCCTGAGGATGTTATTTATCAACGGGAACTGCATTTTAACTTGTGTAGAAAGATATGAAAAAAGATCCCTAAAGAATAGTCGGAGTCTAAGCTGAATATGGATATGAATCTATGTCAGCATGATTGCCTGGCAAAGGGTTCGTTCAAATGTGATGCTAACAAGAAAGAAAAGGGATTGTCATAAACAATACTTGATAAAGTCTTGTTTCCAGCAGCCTATTCTATGAAGGCATGGATTAAGAAACAAAACAGTAACTACAACAAGACTTTATTAAGCCTAACAGTGAACACCCTAAGATGAAGTAGGAGCTCTATAAACAACCTTGCAGCTCTCAGGGCTTCCTTTCTTTGGTGGGGGGAGCCCTGCTAGAGTGGCCTGTGACAATGATCCTATAGAGAGGGCTGCAATATGTCACGTGGTCTGTCACCTAGCTGTCACAACCTGTAAGGCAGATATTGTTACCTTTGTGTTACACAGAAACTCTGAATAAAATCCCCAAATGCACAAAGTGGAAGGACTTGAGGCAGGAAGGACCACCTCCCTCCAAAACCCATATACCTTTTTTGGGCTTGTGTTGATTAATTTATATGAATCTTGCATTTATTTTCATTCCCCCCAAACACCTTTCTAGTCATGCATAGAGTGTCCTGTTCTGTGATTGAAATTGAATTCCCTCTTCATGTTTGTGTCCTCATCACTGAGCACCAAGGAGATGGTGAAGAGAAAAGTGAGGCCTCTGTGGGGATCAAGCTAATAAAGAACCCCTAGACGGTTCTGAGGCATGAACTTGCATTGTTGTTATTAATCTTCAAACAAACTACATATAGATAGTTGATGAAGCACTTATTTGCTCAATGTCTCTTTATTGATTTGTTACATGGTCAGTGAAAGAGACAGACAAGATTGTTTTGCCCTCACTCAGTTCATGTTGGGGGGGGGGCGGCTGCGACAGACAAGAAACAAGTGTGAAACATACAGGAATGGATTGCAGATTGGAAAATATGTCATGGATGACATTACAATTGAGGGCAGACGTCAAAGGCAGTCTTGTGAGGACCTGGAGAGCAAACAGAGTCACTGTAAGTGCATCGCCCCCTACAGGAGATCAAGCCTGGAGTCTTAGGGAAAAGAAGTTCTTTAAAACTGTGTGGGCATCAGAGGCCAGGCAGGGCAGGCTGCCAGGAAGTGAACCAAGAGTAACTGTGTAACAGCTGAGGAGAGGCAAAGGAAGAAACTGTGAGGACGGGCCCTGGGGTGCTGGAATAAACAATTTAGTGAATTAGGGCATCAGATACTGCAAAGTGAGTGATGAGAAAACAGGGTTGAGGAGAAAGACCTAGAGCTCTGCTTTGGGTATCTTACCTTTGAGACATTTATTAGACAGCCAATTAGTGGTGATAGGGAGACTATTTGAGGGAGTAAGTTAGCAGTAAAAATGGGTGGAGTGATAGATATATATAGAGAGAGAGAAGGAGGGAGGGAGAGAAGCTTATTTCATAGTAATATGCATCAATCTAGTACCTACTGTATTTGAAGTTGTCACGAAACATAGATAGTATTTGGAGAGAGCTACAAAACTAATGTAATACTAAAACATCTGTGGTTTCTGTTGCTGATCAGGATAAAACTCTTGCTCCTGAAGCTTGTCTGATTAGGGAAAATAGAGGTGGGCCAGGGTTTGAGTATGCAGTGTTCCCCCCAGGATCATGTGTGCAATAGGCTTGACTCCCAGCTGGTGGTTTTGGGAGGTGATGGAAACCTTAGGAGATGGGCCTGGCAGAAGAAAATAGGTCACTGGAGGCATGCTCTGGAAAGATCTTGTCTTCAGCCTCTTCTGGTTACTCTAACTGCTTTCTGGTTGCCATGAGGCTTGCAGCAGGGCTCCACAAAGTCCTTGGGCCACAGTGTTCTGTTTCAGGATGGACCCAGGAACAATGGATCCAAGGACCATGGACGGAAACCTCTGAGAGTCTCTTCCTGATTCCAGAACTTGTTCAAGTCTTCGTGCTAGCACAGGAAGTGCTCTTAATCTTCTGAGCCATCTCTCCAGCCCAAATCTTTTTTCTTTTAAGTTACTTCATTAAGATTTTTTTTCAAAATGATAAAACGAACACAAGGTGTAATTTATATAAAGATATAGACATATAGAAAGATTTTTCTATGTTATATATGCCACAAAATTCCTGAATTCTCTCCAAGAATGCTTTGCAGGCCTATGATCCCACTTTAAGAATCTAGGTATTAGAAGAACTGGGAAGCAGGCTTTTCCATTATATCTGGGCAATGGAAGCGATGGAGACTGAGGAGCGAATGCAGATTCGTAGATATGGTGGCTTCTGCTTTCTCTGGGAAGGCAAGGTCCTCCACCAGTGGAGAGGGTGGAGATAGGAAAGGGGTAAGGAGGACTCGTACACTCAGGTCTGAAACCGGAAAGCCAGCTTTCAGGGAAGTGTAGCGGACTTGCTGGACACTACAGAGTTGCCATTAGACACACAAGTTCAGAAGATCATTATCTGTGGTTTGAGTCAAGGCTCTGTTATTCATTTACTATGTGACCCTGGGAATACTGCCTAATATCTGTGTACCTGCATCTCCTCATCTTGAGAATCAGGAAACTGGTGTGCCTACCTCACAGAGGTATAGCCGGAATGAAAACAGGTTATATCAATAAAGAGCTTAGATCAGACCTGAGATAAAGTTAGTGCCCACGAAAAGTGAATCTCTCTTTTCTTCTACTTTTAAAGTTTTATTTGTTTACTTATTTATTTATTCATTTATTTGACTAACCTTTGTGCAGTGGAGGTTGTACTCAGAGCCCCTGAGCATGTCCTCTGATCTTAGCTACAGCCCCAGCCCACTAGGTTGTAGCAATGGTGCTGGGATTAGGAACATGGATTCAGAAGACATGATGGAGAATGGTAAGATTTGGAGACCAATTTGATAGGAAATGGAGAGAGAGGAGAATCAGTATTGATTGGTCCAAGTAACCTAGTAGATGGTGGTGCTGTTTTTCTGTCCAAAAGGACAACAAAACTACAGGTTTGTGGAAGTGGGTAGAGCAGAGGATGAGAAAAAAAATATCCATTGCATTCAGGCACTTATTTCTCTACTTCTGAATTGCATTAAAGACAAGTTTCAATAAAATTATGGAAAATTTCATAGACAAAGGGTGCATGTATGTTTTAATCACTGCTGTTTCTCATCTACCCAGCACAGTGCTTTGTGTCTAGGTAGTAGTCACCCAAAAAGGTTTAAAAAGTAAACATCAAGTAGAATGGGAAGAAATATATACTAGAATCCTAGACCAAGAGCCCAAGATTATTCTCAGCCTTAAAAAAAAAAGGTTAGAATCCTTTTGGGAGTGAAACATCATCTGGAAACTCCATGTGTGTTGTGATGACGGGATCCTGAGCACATGGAATGGGGTATCAGGTCAGAACAAGTGCTTTGCAACTTTCACCTATTAAGAAATTACATTGGCTAAAGAGATGGCTCAGTGGTTAAGGCACTTGCCTGCAGAACCTAACAATGTGGGTTTGATTTCCCAGGACCCACGTAAAGCCAGATACACAAAGTAGCACATGCATCTAGAGTTCATCTACAGTAGCTGGAGGCCCTGGTGTGCCCATTCATTCTCTCACAAACACACATTCATGCACACATGCACCACACACATACACACAAAAACGAAGGCTCATCATCGCACGGAACTCTTTTTGAGTCATCTATAATATTTCAAGTTTTAAATATTTCTGTATTCGGCACTTTTGCAGTCTATGTGGCATGTGTGTGCACATAGTATATGTATTTGTATGCACATGTGTGTGCAGCTGAATGTTCCCCACGTGCACACATGCACAGGCCTCCATCTTACTCCCTTGAGACAGGGCAGGGCTGTTTGTCTGCTAGACTAGCTAGTTAGCAAGTCATAGTTATCCTCCTGCCTTTGTCCAGGGCTGAGGTTACAGGCATGGGAGCAATGCCTGGCTTATTTAATGTGGTGCTAGGGACTGAACTCAGCTCCTCATGCCTGCGCAGGAGAACCATTACACACAGAGTCACTTCCCCAGCCCTACACTATTTTTTAATAGGTTATTTTCTTTTTTATCTAATATATCTAAGATATAGCAGTTTTATTGAAAGGATGCATAATACAACAATTAAAATTTTATCTCAAGGGGTTGGAGATATGGCTCAGGGTTAAAGCACTTACCTGCAAAGATTAAGGACCTGAGTTTGATTCCCCAGGACCCAGGTAAATTCAGATGCACAAAGTGGCCCGTGTGTTTGAAGTTTGTTTACAGTGGCTGGCGTACCCATTCTCTCTCCCTTGTAAATGAATAAATAAAAAATTAAAAAGAGTTTTATCTCAAGACACAAATATGCAAGACCAAATAGTTGATCCTAACATTAAGTCCATATGAGTTTAATTGTGTTGCCCCAAAGATATGCTAAAGTCCTCATCCCTAGCATTTTAGAATATGACCTTGTTTATAAATATGATCATTGGGATGCACTTAGTTAAGGTGAAGTCATATTGGAGTTGTATAGACTTTCAACCTGATAAGACAGAGAGTCACACATAGGGAAAAGTTTATCAAATGGCGATAGAGGCAGGCATTGGAGTGAGGCATCTTTAACCAAGGAATGCCAAGGATTGTCAGTGAGCACAGAAGCTAGAAGGGGTGAATAAGGATTCTCCCCCTAAAGATTTCAAGGAGGCAAGTCCTTAATCAGATGTCTAGGCTTCAGAATAGTGAGACAATAAATCTGTTTTGTTTTAAGACAACTAGTTACAGTACTTTGTTCCAACAGTCCTGAGAAACAAGTCTATTCTTATCTGTGGTTTTTTCAGCATAAGCATTTATCTTGCTGCCTTAAAAAAAAAAACTTTAAAGGGTGTGTTCAGTGACACCCAAGAACTTCTGGTTATGAGGGTACAATGCTAGAAAAGAGCAATTTACACTTATGCTGGATTTCTTTGCACAATGGTGTGTGTGCATGGGCAAGGCCTTAAGTTCAAGTCTCAGAATCATATAGAAAAATTATGTCTTTCTAAACAATGGTATGTGGGTAAGAATGATGAGCTCACTACCTTGTGAAGTGAGAGAAGTGTTAAGGGATCAAATATAAAAGAAACTACTCCTTTCTGAGGGTTTATATGGAGGGGGATGGGATCGCCATACATCTGCCCTCCGTAGTACCATGCATGGAAGAGGAGCTTGGTCCCTCAACCCCTCCATAGCTCCTGAGAGCTGGAGGGAATTTATAGAGGAAGCCCACACACATAGACATTTTGCAACATAAAAACAAATCAAAACCATAATTGCCTGGAGAGATGGCTCAGCAGTTAAGGTACTTGCCAGCAAAGCCTGACAACCCGAGTTTGATTCCCCAGCATAAAGCCAGATGCACAAAGTGGCACATGTGTCTGGAGTTCAATTGCAGAGGCTGGAGGCCCTGGCATGCCTATTCTTTCTGTCTGTCTCTCTTTTCTCTATTTCTCTCTGTTAGCAAAAAATTAAAGTATTAAAAACATATTCCGAAAAGGAATTATTAAAAAGAAATTCCTCACATGACCATTTCATTTTAAGCTCAGCTATAAGCCAAGGAGAGAACATGGAGCTTGACGTAGCAAAGGTGTCTCTGTGGAGTCCTCATTGAGTGAGGCCCGTGTGCAGGGCTGATGTCTAACTGGTGTGCAGTAATATTGTGGTAACCTAAGTTACAGGAGCCTGTTGGACTGTCTTCTTCAAACACCACTTCCCTCAGAAGGGTATTTCCCAGGCACTCGATAAAAACACTTTCCAGTGAAATTACCGAGTAAGGACTAAAGGTCCCGTGTCTGTGCACATGCTAATGCCTGGGGACCAGACACCAAGGTGACAAGATTCACAATCCATTTGGAATGTTCTAAAGCCTGATGAGCATTTGCACATACTTGGAGGACTGTCCCACCCTCAAGTCAAAGGCTGTTTTCATTTTATCATCATAGAAGAAACAGAAGCATTTATTCATTCTTTCTTTAAAAAGAAATGTTTTATTTTGGGGGGCGCACAGTGGCGGTGTGCGCTTGGATTCCCATTTAGTTTGGGAGTCTGAGGCAAGATCACTTGAGCCCAGAAGTTTAAGGCCAACCTAGGCAACATGGTGAGACCACCCCCCCAACTAAAAAGAACTTTTGTTTTCCTTTATTGCTCATGTCGCATAGAAAGCACATGAAAATACAGACAGAAAAATAAAACAATCATTTGGCATTAAGTACAACTAACACTTTATTTATTCTTCCAGACAGTTCTATATATACTTTTAAAAAAATGATGGCTCAGGTTTGATTCCCCAGTACCCCCTTAAAGCCGGATGCACAAGGCGGTCTTTGTTTGCAGTGTCAATAAGCTCTGGTGTGCCCATTTTCTCTGCTTGTAAATGAATAATACACACACACACACACACACACACACACACACACATATATATATATTTAAAAGTAATATGATATAGTATTCTTAAAACTTGCTTTGTGTCTCCTGTTACTAAGGCAAAGTTTTCTTTGCTGTGGATTACCAGAAATGAATTAAGCAGATCCTTACTGCTGGGCATCTAGATTTGTTGCCATTCATAATCTTGCACCCAAATTAATTGGCAAAATTAAATGATTGCCTTACAAAACAACTCTGAATAGAATTGGTGGTTCTTTTAAGAATGCCTATTTTAAGTCTTTTGCTGGCATGGTGGCTCACACCTATAATCCCAGCACTAGAGGCTTAGATAGGAGGATCACCTGAGTTTGAGGCCAGAGGGAGTTCCAAGTCTGCCTCAATGAGAGTGAGACCCCATCACAACCAAGCCCAAAACTCAACAAAACAGCAACAATAACAACAAACATAGTTTAAGGCTTTTGATGAATATTTCCCAATCAACTCTTATTGTTTCCATTTGTACTTGCAATAGCAACATATACAGAAAACACATTCCATATTAGGGATTCATAAACTTCTCCTTTTCACTGGAGAAATATTTCAGACACAGAGAGAGACAGATAGAGAGAGGACCTCCTGCCATTTCAAATACACTAACACCAGATACATGGGCCACTTTGTGTATCTGGTTTATGTAGGTGCTGGGGAATCAAACCCAGGCCGTCTGGTTTTGTGATCAAGAGCCTTAAACCCCTGAGTTATCTCTCCAGCCTCTCAAAACATTTTTGTAATAAATTTATTTTAAAATGTTTCCTTGGTATCAATATAATTTTACCATTTGCTAAAGATGAAAGCAAATTTGCACACTAATGAGATGGACATGCTTATTTATTTTTTACACAGAGAACTAAATCTTGGCTGAATACTCCATACTGAGGATGTAAAGCATCTTCGATGCGTTTCAGAGTTGATCAATATTTTGATTTTATCATCATCAATGCTGAGAACACTGCTTTGCATAAAGATGTCGTTTAGAATGGCAGAATAATGTTTTTAGGTCCATTTCAGAAATTGTTGGGCATTCTGGCCTAATCCCAAAACAAAATTTATTCAATGTTTTTTTTAAAAGGTTTTGAGTCAGCAACTCAAACAATTTTAAACCTTCAACATCCTAACACAATACAACTTAAAGGTATACTAATTTGATACATGCTGAGTCATGATGGATGCTTTCTGTAATTAAACCACCATGTTTCTGTAAGAGCAGAAAATTTTGCTTGTACAGTCCAAGCACAGTGATTCATAACCTATGATGGACTCAAACCTGAGCAGAGTTGCTTCAGGCGTGTTTGTCGGCATTGCATGGAGGGGCGATTCCATGCGCAGTGTGAATGCGAAGTATGTGTGTCGTGTGTTCAGAACCAGGCTCCAGTGAAGTCACCCAGGAGCAAGAGCTGCCAGAAACAAGCTTGCATTCATAACATGTTTAACTTTCTTCCATCTTGCATTCAGAGACCTTTTTCAGTAGCCAAATTTTTTGTGACTCCCTCCAGCCACACTTAGTTACAAGAGTCATGTAACCCACAGTTTGAGAAGCCAGGCTCTAGGGCATTGAGCATTATTTCCCTTCAATGTTTTAAAAATAAATTTCGGCATCTTGTTCCTGTTTAATGTCGTGTGTGTGTGTGTGTGTGTGTGTGTGTGTGTTTTCCTTGGGATCGAACCAGGACCTTGGGCACCTTCAGTATACCATTCTATCAGTGAGCCCTGAATTTTATTTCTGTCATCATTAATGAAGCTGCCTGAACCCAACATACTATCATGCTCTAAAA
>PVHP010020257.1:0-30849 GCA_004024765.1 Zapus hudsonius | reverse complement strand
ATGGCCATTTTTCAAAAACAAAACTGTGTTGCAAATCCAACGACCCTGTCTTCTTACATTTGCCATACTCCACAGAACCAGGTGGGCTACCAATTTGTTAATCCAGGGGGGAACAAGGCATTCAGGCCCCTTACTTCTAAAGTCCGCATTCTTCCTGTTGTTCCAATGCAGACCAGCTGGCCCAATCTCAATGGTTGTAATCTCTCAAACAATGCAGGTGAACGGGCAGCAGTTTCGACCCAAAGATCTTTCTTTCTGTGCCATCTCCATCTGCTCACACCAGTCCATCTTTACATAAAACAACCCTGCACAGGTTCCCAGGATACAGGCAGACAGAATGCAGCAGGCCTCTCATGCAAACTGCTTCTGGCACAGTCCTGACCAAGTTCTTTCTCACCCTCGTAAGCCAAACCTCACAGTCCATAGTTCTCACTACAATCAGGTCTTTAACTCTGACCATCACGCTGTACTCACAACACTGCGAGGCATCTCTTAGGCCGGGAGTTCAAATCCTTCCACATTCCTCCTGTAGATCACTTCCAGAAAACATGGTATCTTATTTCATTTTTAGGTCCTGGGTGGTCTAGAACTTACGGTATATACCAGGCTATCCTTGAACTTGTGTTGCTTCTCCTGCTTCTACCTTTTGAGTGCTGGGATTATAGATGTGAGTCATGATGCCTAGCTTAATCAATATTTATTAAACAACTGATAGAAATACTGAGTATTAACTTCATAAGCAGTAACTGAAAGTTACATTTTCATAGCTATTTGCATGGAAATGTGTACCCTAAAGTAATGATTGCATAAATTTTTATTATTATTATGAGTTCTGACCCTTAGAAATGAATAATAAGTTCATTATCATTTATTATGCAATAAATTGTCAGAAACCAATTTTACTAGAAAATGTTCTACTTCTATGTCCTTGGATAGGATTTTATTATGGAGATTTGTGATTTTAAATCAAACAGACATAAATGTCACATGAAATCGTGCTCTGTATTTTTAGCACTTTCTACTCTAGTGACTTGTTTCCCCTTCCAGACCATGATAACCAATTTTTATTTGTGGTCCCCTCCTTCTCTTGTATTCCCTAACCCCTTCTCCACCCCCCATACCTCCCTGTATTTTAAAGAAAGAAAATAGGTTTAAGGCAGATTGGCTGGTTCATCTTGTTTGCCTCTTCCAGTGTTCAGTCTCTATTTCTGTCAATCATTGTGAAAGCCCACAGCTGGCAAAACCTCAGGTAATATCAGAAGTGGGATGAAAACATCAGCAGCTATAAATTATGCTTGCTGCTGAAGCTCAAAAACAAAACAAGAAACAGTCAGCATTAAAGGGGCAAAAGGAATACTCTCCAAGTTAACTTTGAATGTACTCAACAGAGACATGCTTCTCGGTTCTCACAATTGACTGGTAAACCTGATTCTACACCAAAGCTGTCACTTTCATCCCTAGTAAGGTAAACTTTGGGTGCAAAATTTTCCTCCATTAGTGATTCTGGATAAGAATAAATAGAAACAACATCAATTTTAACCAATATGAATCTATAGGGCAAATATAGAAATATAGCTCAATTTTAGTATTTGTCACTGTGACGGTTGAGTTCTGTTGTCAACTTGATCTGCTTAGGAAACAACAGGCATTCCTTTTGGGTGGGTCTTTGAGGATGCTTCCAGGAAGGACTGACTGAAGGAGGAAGATTTCCTCCAGAATGAGCCCTTTACCCAGAGTGGGCTGCCCTCCTGGTAGGGGGCTTTATGTAAGGAAACCCTGAGAGATAAGAGCCCCTTCCTCCTGCCTGGCTGGCTGTGTTGCCTTCACTTACAGGTATATCTATCTTGTTCAGCTATCCTTTGCAGGCACTGGAACCCAGTTTCCTCAGCCTTCCAACATGGAATGAAGACCAGTCACTTTCCAGGAAGCCTTCAGGCTTTTAGTGCTGGAGTGAGGCTGCTGAGTACCAGGTTCCTTGACTCCTGAGCCTATTATTGGTGGACTGCCATAAACTTATACAATAAATTCCCTTCTGAATAGAATTCATTCTATTGGTTCTGTTCTTCTAGACAACGCTGACTAATATAGTCATGTTCTTCCTAAAATCTTCATCACATTTTATATAATTTTATTTTAGTCTGTTCAGTTTCTTAGTGACCTATTATTGTGCTTAATACATTTCTTTTTAATGATCTGTGTGTAGGGGGTTACCCGTGCGCTACAACGTACATGTGAAGATCAGAGGACAACCTCAGGTATCAGTCCTCACCTTCCACCTTGTTTGAGTCATGGTTTATTGTCTCTGGCTGCATACTCCAGGCAAGCTGGCCTCAAGAACTTTCAGGGAATTTTCCATGGTCTCTCATTGTGCTGTAGTTACATATGTGTGCTTATACATCTGGCTTCTGGGGATCTGAACACAGGTCCTTACACTTGTATAATAAGTGCTTTACCCACTGACCTATCTCCCCAGCCCAATACAAGTCCCAGAGACTTGTATTTCTTGTTAGGAGGACTTTGTCTAAATTTGTCCCATCTTATTGGGCCCTCCCTACCTTTTATTCAGAGTACTGTGTTAAGATGAAAGAGGGCATGCCAAGAACACTTGCTAGGATTTGTTCATGTATCTGACAGCCTTGGACTTTGGATGCAATATAGTATAGTTTGAGTGATCATATTAATTAGGTTTAAATCAGGACATTTTAAAGTCCCAATTTTATTTTTTAAAAAATATTTTATTTATTCATTTTTCAAGCAGAGAGATAGAGAGATAGGTAGATAGATAGATATATAGAGAGAGCACCAGGGCCACCACCTTGTGGGTCTGGCTTATGTGGGTACTGGGTAATTGAACCGGGGGCCTTAGGCACTGGAGGCAATTGCCTTAACTGCTTAGCCATCTCTCCAGCCCTAAAGTCCCAATTTTAAAGTAAAAGGAGACACTGGTCAGGATACCAGAATAAAGAAATAGACCCAAACTGTCACAGACAAACCAAAATTTATGCACTGTGGTAGAAAGGGTCAGGACTCATATCTTCAACATAGACATACACGTGATACCAGTCATGGATAGGTTCACACTCCAGGTGCAGTTGCTCTGGTCAGAAATTTTCATTCCAGGATGGAAGCTAGTGGTCTCA
Source organism: Zapus hudsonius (assembly GCA_004024765.1). Lineage (NCBI taxonomy): Eukaryota > Metazoa > Chordata > Mammalia > Rodentia > Dipodidae > Zapus > Zapus hudsonius. The sequence continues at coordinate 27,709 of PVHP010020257.1, read as the reverse complement.
TCAGGCAGACTATCTACAAAGGCAGGTACTTGACTGATCTCCCAATCTTCTCTTGATTAGTACCAAAGACCATCCTCTTATATACCAAATGTCAAAAATGATTTTTCTTTTGTTTTTTTTCAAGATAGTGCCTTTCTCTAGCTCTGGCTGACCTGAAATTCACTATGTAGTCTTAGGGTGGCCTTGAATTAATAGCAATTCTCTTACCTCTGTCTCCCAAATGCTGGGATTAAAAACATGTGCCACCACACTCGGCAAAAATGATTTTCCTGGGAGCCCAGATAAGATGTTAAATATAGATGTTAGCCTCCAGAGAAGGCTAGGAAAGCTTGGAAGATAAAACTTGCTGCAAAGCTGGTTCTGTAAATAAATACTATCCATTAAACTTTAGCAATGACCGACAATCATACATTTTCTTGCACAATGCTACTGTGCACTGTGTTTACCTCATTCCCTGATGCCAAAAAATACAAGCTTCAAAAGTGGTTGCTAAAACCATACCTCTCCGTTTTAAGTACAATTATGTATTTGGAGGTTGTGCACAATTTCTCAAGGAGAAATTAATAACCATGTGCTTTTTATGAGACAGGGTCTCACTCTGTAGCCTAGTGTTAGGGAATGCTATCCTGCAAGCATAAGGGCCATTTATCATCTTAATCAGAGTAGCTGTGATTACCAACAAAGGAACCTCACGACATGCCCATGGATGCTCCCTTCAAGAAGGGAGTGGCAGCCTTGGTCAGAGAATCTTCTTTTCAGTGGGCTACAGAGACTCATAACTGGTCAAAGTGCAGAGAACAAGTTATAAATCAGCCCTAAATGGCACATCTATATCTCTTCTTCCAAAGCTCAGGGAACATTGTGGGAGAGGGGCTACAAGAATGTGAGTTGGAAGATGGGAAAGAGTGTTGGGAAACATTGTCTCCTGGACATGACATTGCACTTATGAACTCAGCAATAGCGATTATCTGCACAAGACTGGATCCGTGAACATTCTGTCATGGCTAGGCAGGGGCTCCCAAGGCTCCACCCTTCTCTGAGGAGCTATTGGAAGTTACTGTTTCTGCACTCAGTTTCTGCAGTGGCATAGCCATTGGTAAGTTGTCTATGCTGCAGTAAGTAACCTGTATGCATGCTCAGACAAGCAACCCTAATTAAACTCAACAAGTCTCTCTCTCTCTCCCTCTCTCCCTCTCTCTTACACACACACACACACACACACACACACACACACACACACACACACACACACACAAGGTAGGTGTTATAGTCAGCTTTCTCGTTGCTATCACAAAGAACCCCACCAAAAACCGCTTGTGGAGGAAAGGGTTTATTTTGGCTTACAGACTCAAGGGGAAACTCCATGGTGGCAGGGAAAATGACATCATGAGCAGAGGGTGGGCGTCACCTCCTGGCCAACATCAGGTGGACAACAGCAACAAGAGAGTGTGCCCAACACTGGCAAGGGGATGCTGGCTATAGCCCCTGTCAGCCCACTCCGAACAACACAGCTCCAACAAGGTTCCAATACCCAAACTACCATCCGCTGGGGATGGAGCATTCAGAACACATTCGTTTGTGGGGGAACACCTGGATCAAACCATGACAGGAGTAGCAGAGGACTTGTTGGGAAGAAGAAAGGGTTCAATGAAAGTGGCAAGGAGATTGAAAGGGTAATGTGAATATGATCAAGATACATTATATACAGCTATGAAATTGTCAAAGAATAAGTAAAAATATTGAAAAAGGAGGTGGGTGGGAAGGGTCATCACTTTCACCTGAGATCCCTCCTGAACACCTGTTCTAGCTGCGTGTAATTCTGCACCAGCTCTGAGTGATCTTGGCATGTGCCAGAGCCTATGGAAGGTAGAAGACCGCTGGATAGATGGACTCCGTCTATGCAGTTTGGGGGAGGTTACCACATATGTTAGGTGGCAAGGCTCTGGTGGCGCAGCTGTTTTATGTCGCCCACACTCTTGTCAGTAGGTAAGCACACATTCAGGGGCCCACCACGCTGGATCTCGATGGAGTCAGTGCTTTGTTGCTGGGCCCTAGCTGGGATGCCTAGGTGTTTGTTCACATCTCCCCAGGAATTGTGAATGCAGCACCCATCTGTCCTGGAAGATACTGTGTAGCCCAGACTAGACTCCAACTCTTGGTGTCCCTCTGTCTCTAGGGTTCCTGGATCGCATGCATGAACTATCATGTCCAGTGTCTGCTATATATTAACCATGACAAATCTTCCATACTTCTTGCTATTACTTAAAATACTAAAAAAATACTAAAAAGCCTTGATTGAGAAAAAAAGAACAGGACAAAATAATCCAAACTTTTAAATATATATTACGAAAGAGAAATAAATTACTATTTCATACAACTTTAAGCTGGAGAAGAAAGTTTAATTTTTTTTTCAAATCTTAAAGACGGTCAGTGCATATTTCAATGGAGAGCAAACCTTTGAGGTTGACAGTTTTACAGATCTAGTACACTCTGTCTGAGAATTATGGGGTAGGAAGAAGAAAGCCTGAAAAATATTAGATGTGTGTATGCACACACACAAACATAAATGCAAAAGAAATTTCTAGGATGTGAGGATGCTGGACTTAAATTATTAGAAATGTTAAGATTAGTATGTAAATAGCTTATTTTAATTCTGAAGTGTCCAAATGCTGAGGTTGCTCTAACTAATGCTCTTTTCCAAGAGCACTTTCACCCTGAATTTCATACGTAATTTGATAACATGTACGTCCCGTCGACAGTGAAGGTCAAGATGTGCATTTATGAAAACAGACTGAGAAGAGTCATGCAAAAACAAAACTCACTTGGTTTTCTGACTTTATTTCACAGCTTTTGTAACTTCAAATGCCTTGGAGATGAGGCTACCTTTAATTTGTTTTAGTGTGCATTTGTGTGTGCATGAGTGCATGTGGAGGCCAGAGGACAACCTTGGGTGTCTGTCATTCCTCCAGGTGCTGTCCACTGCTGGCCATCATATGAAGCATCTTTACAAAGGTTCTGGGGATTGAACTCAGGTCCTTAATGAGGCAAGTATTTACCAACTGAACTATCTTCCCCAGCCCATCACCTTTATTTTATTTTAAAATATTTTTATTTGTAAGCACGATTAGATAGAGGGACGTAGAATGAGATAGAGACTGAGAAAGAGAGAGAGAGAGAGAGAGAGAGAGAGAGAGAGAGAGAGAGAGAGAGAGAGAGAGAGAGAGAGAATGAGAGTATGTAGGTATGCCAGGGTCTCTTGCCACTGCAAAAAACTCCAGATGCATGTGGCACTTTGTGCAACAGCTTTACATAGGAATGGGGGAATTGAACCTGGGGTCATCAGGCTTTGCAAGCAAGCCCTTTAACCTCTGAGCCATTTCCCCAGCCCAAAGAAGAGGAAAGTATCTTGGGTTTGTATAAGCGTTTACAAGGTCCTCTTGGGGAAATTCAGTGGTTTCCTCAGGGGGCGCAGGTCCAGAAGGTAACAGGCTTGGATGGGAAACTGCAGAGGGCGCATGATGTCAGCAACAGGAGGAAGTGGACACAATCCCTGGTAAAGATTAGAACCAGGGCTATACCCACCCTTCATTCCTACTCAACCATGGCAACTTTGCCTTTCTAGGCCATATTAATGATAAATATAGTGCTACTATTATATGAACTGTTTTGAAATTTTATTTTGCACACATTATTTCAATATCTTCACAAAGATTCTAGAAGAAAGGTATGACTATCAATTAGATAATTTAAGCCCTACAAAGGCTCTGAAGTAGGCCTTATCTTACAAATGAGGAAACTAAGACACAAAAATTTTAATAGTTACCTAAAGTGAACATAGATCATAGGTATTAGAGCTGGCTCAGAGCCAGTATTCTTGGCTCTGTGGTACCTGCCTGGGATGTTTAAAATCTGTGGCCACACTGAACTGATCTATGGGAACTATGTTGGTGCTGAAAATGAAGATTTAAGGGGACCTGTGCAAGAGGCAAGAAGGCTGGGGTTTGCTTCTGATCTGGGAAGTAAATGGAAAATGGCTACTAATGACAGGCTGTTGTAAGTTTAGCATCATGACGACAGCCATCGGAGAGCTGGTGTTGATGAGACAAATGAGGTAATAACTTAAAGCTGAAGTGTTTTCTATGACTCAGGGAACTGAGCCGAAGAGGGGGCAGAAAGATTGTAAGAGCCATGGTGGGGAGAATATCCAGAGACATTGCCCCCTTAGCAACAATACACAAGGGGGAAGAAAAAAAATAAAAAGAAAGAGAGAAAACCTGGCTCCTTCTGGGGCAGTTCATAACCCCTTATCCTATGGACAGATCCAGTATGTGCACCGAGGAAGGACCCCAGTGGGTAGGGGACAGAGAGGAGGGAAACGGGGACACAGTCACAAGATTTGCTCATACAATGCATATACTTATTCATAATAAAGATATAAAAATAAGGTAAAAAGGTATTTTACTTGATAAAAGAAAAAAAAGCTGAAGTGTTTTGAAGATCTCAAATCATGACTGAGAGTGATTCGTCTGTTTTCCTCATTCTCCTTCTCAGAATTTGGATCAAGTCAGGCAGACAGCCAGGAAGAGAGAGTCACTCTGCAATATTTACTGAGCATTAGGTTTTTTTTTTTTTTCTTTTCCATGAGATACTCCTTCAAGGGCCTTAAAGTCTTGAGGTGTCAATGTGGAATAATTACTGTCTTGATTTAGGGGTTCACAAGAAGAAAAATGTTCTGTAAACTCTATACTGTCAAGTAAAGGGAAAAGCTATTTAAAGAATGACAAAATTACCACTCCCAAATTCTGTGCTAGAGTTTGAGGAGTAATTAGGTCCGTGGTATTAAAAAAGTCATTTAGGGGCAACTGTTGTTCTGTGGCTCGGCTTCTACAGCTGGCCTCGGCCCCCTGGGACTCTTTCTGAGCCATAATACTAAAGTGGAACCTCTCCCTTATGCTGTGAATCCATATGGTTCTGCCCGCAGCTGCTTAACTTCTGACACGCAGGCAGGGAAGTGAGAAGACATATTTACATAAGATACAAGGCTATGCACACAAACTTAACTGGGTAAAGGGCACCACTTTATAAATGCTCTTCCTTCTTAGTGGGTTTTACACATCTAACATTTCTTTCCTACCCTTTAAAAATCTTTATTATCCTTGAATGTTTCTACCAGTATTTCCCCTCTGTACAACACAGAGCTTTCTCAACACCATATCTTTTTAATAAAAAAAAAATCACTAAGGTACAGGTTTTAAAAATAATGACTAAATTTTTCCTGGAGTGCATAAATTTGCCAAATAGACAATTGTTTCTATTTCCATTAAGGGACTAAATGGGTTCCTTTAGAAAATGTTCTTTGTGAATGTATTTTTCTGTCTTGAATATGGGGTCCACCTGAGATATGGCAAAGTCCAATATGTTTTAGGCCACACCAGATTTTCTGCTTGTGATTTTGCAGAGGTCAGTGAAGAAATGGCTCAGCTATTGGCTAGAAATTGAATTCCAGCACAGGGAGAGGGAGACGCTAATTATTCAGCAAGTCAACAAAGAACGTCCTCTGGCTTCTCGGTATACCCTTTCCTGATGCAGTATAAGCTTGAAAACAAAATATGCAGGAAATGCTCAACAGTAAGAGCTATCACTTCTCATTCTGCAGTATGTTGCTTCTTAATGGGAGGTAAGAGTCAATTTGGATGTCATATAAAGGCTTAGAACACCAGATATGTAATAAAAACTGGGTTAATATCAATAATCCACACAAAATATCTGCCTTGAAAAGATAACTGAGTCATTGGCTATTTTCTATTTTCTTGGTTTTTAGTTTTTAAATTATGGATGACTGATGTTAGTTGACCTTTCACTTGTCATGTTCTCTATGCCACTGCCAAGACCAACTCACCAGTGTTTATTTGTTAAGCTAACTTCACCATTAAGGCTGCCAACAAGGATCTAGGGTGGCAGCAATGCAGGATGGCAGGATTATAATGGGGATAAACACTATTCAGAAATGACTTCATGTGTTTTTATAATATCCATGTAAGGGCATAAAAGGATCAGATTATTCCCATTTTGTAAATGATGAAACTAAAGGAATAAGAAAAGTATACTCACTATTTATTGAGTGTGTACAGCAGGAGAGGCATGGTGCTTGGGGTTTTAGAATAAACATAAATAAGTTGGTCAGTGCCCTTCAATGCAATAAGGATGACACAGAACACAGTTTTAGAAGGGTTTTGTGGGGCTGGAATCTGAGGCGAGTTTTAAGGGGGTGTGGGTGAAGAGAAGAGGGCTTGGTAGCAGGGGGACAGCTCGAGTGAAGATACAGAAAGGATACAAGGGGAGCATTTCCTTGGTTACTTCATGGGATTTGGGTGCAAGGAAGGATATAAAGCATAAAGAAAGCGTGCAGAGGGTTTGCAGGTGCTCTTGAATGCCAACACCAGCAGCATAGAGGTGTCAGGAAAATCACTTAGGTCTCTGCAGTGGTTCAGGAAAGAGGTAATGAATGGTCTGAGTAACAGTGGGAACAGAAGGAAGGTAATGATCTGAAGGCCAGCAGAGGTAGTATGTCCATTTGCTGAATTACATAGTTCTAACTATGAAAGTTGAACATATTTTTGATACATTCATTTCACATCTGAGCTTCCTTCCCTTGAACCAGATGTAGGGAAAATTGGGTGGAAATGTGGGCCTAATGATCAGGACAGAAAGTAATCTAGCAATCAACAGTGATAGGATGCCAATACAACAAATTGACAAAGAATAAATGGGGCATAAAGAGAAAAAGACAAAAAGAAAGCCTTAAGGATACAACTGTATTTTAAGAAACAGTAGAGAGGGGAAGTGAAGGAAAAACGTTATTGATGTCAGAGAAGTGACCTAAGTGGTGAAGTGATCAAAGTCAAGAAGTTTCCAGAGAGCTGAATACTGCTGAGTGGATATGAAAGCAATTTACTGTGGTCACAAAGGTGACATCCAAGTTCCTCAGCTCTGCACCTATTTGCTGAATTATGACAAAAGGATCCAATGTTCTTTAGCAAGAAGGGACCTACTTTCTCATCTTACCAATGTTAACTTGGGAATCAGTTATCACAACTCGTTGCAAGTTGGATCTTCTTCAGTAAACTTAAAATTTATTCTTTGCATCCCACACTGCTTTCCTTCCAACGAGCTTTTACGAAAACTCTTATTAATCGCGTCCTGCGCTTCATCGTTCATTTTTGTGGTGTTGCTCAGTGGTTGTGTGCCAGGGCTTAGGAATCAGGCGCACGAGGGTTCCTTACCGAACTCCTGTCAGCCTAGGTTTCCTCGTGGGCAAGAGAAGGACGGTGACACTTCTCTATCAGTCGATTCGAGAAGCGTTTATAAGCTGATGAAAGTAAAACCCTCAGTGCAATACCGTCAAAGGTTCGATTCATTTTGCTGTTTTTGTGTTCTGTCGTTTCTCTAAGGACAGAGGACAATTCCCTGGAGTATTCGGCATCCACGTGGGGACAGTACGACTTATCTCATCAACTCCTCGGGGAAACAACGTCTACCAGAAGAGGGGTAAATAACGGATCAGCCCCAGGGACTCCGAGGGCTGCCTCTCGAGAAGGGCTGGCTGCAGGTCACTGGGAAAGCAGAGCGCCAGGGACCTGCGTGGCCCACACAGGACTACAAGTCCCAGAGTGCAGCGCGCCACCCAGAGCAGCAATTTCGTCCAAGGACACTGCGCAGTGGGGTTGTAGACGAGCCGGAGAAAGCGGTGCACGCTGGGACTTGTAGTCCCCAGGTGGCAGCTCCGTCCGCGGTCCCACCTTTTGTCCACGTCTCGCTTCTCCCGGCAAACGTCCTCCTGGGTGGCCCGGGCCGCCCCTTCGCCGACGCCGTGCCCATTGGTTCTGAAGCTCCGGCCCTTGGGCTCTACCCGGAAGTAGCGGAGGGGAGGCGGTTTCCTAGACTACGACACCGGAAAGCTGGGGGAGGCGCTCGGGGCGGTAGAGGGCGGCGGCGGCGCTGGCGCTGGCGCTGGGGACCGGCTCGGTGGCTTCGCAGAAGAGCTGGGCGCCGACGGCCGCCTGCCCGCCCGCCTCACTCCTCATCCCGCCCTCGACACGGCTCGCAGCCTCGTCCTCACCCCCGGCGTCCCGCGATGCGTCCCGGCGGCCGGGAGTAGCGGCGGCTGCGCGTGCGCGGAACCGCGGGGCCATGAGCGGCGGCGGCCGGGCGGGTGCGTCCCGGGTCCCCCCGCGAGCGCCATGGAGCCTGGCGGCCGCGACGGCCGCACTCTGCCTGCTGTGGACGGCGGGGGCCGCGCCCATGAGCCGGGAGGAGAAGCAGAAGCTCGGGTAAGGATGCGCGGCCGGCGGCGCGCCCGCCCGCCCGCCTGTCACCGCCGCCCCGGGCCCCGCGACGCCACCTCGGCGGCCCGCGAGGCTGCGGACCTGCGCGAGGGCGGGCGGGGCGCAGGGGCGGCGGGTCGCCGCGCCCGGCCCGGTGCGGCTCTCGCGCTCCCGAGCCGAGCCTCCAGCTGGGAAAGGGTGTGGGTTTCGCGTTCGGTCCGGAAATGGTGTTTACACCTGCTGCGGAAAAGGGGCGTTCATTCGGAACTTCAACTTTTTATTTTTTTGCCTATATATATGTTTCCCAGCACGACATTTCAGAAGGGAGTCGGCTCCCCAAAGGGGAATGTACCTACTTAGAGGCGTTTTGTCAGACCTGAAAGTATAAAGCTATCGGTTATATGTACCTATTTAATTCAATAATACTGAATTAAATGTGCAAGGTGGCACAGTGGAGTTAAGAAGAAAGCCGAGAATCAATTAAAAAAAAAATAAGCTAAAGCAGGAACTCCTAAGTCCAAAAGGAAATGCCCAAAAAGGTCAATAAGCCCCCAAAGTTAAGATCATCAATGTGAGGATGCCTGTTAAAAAAACAATGAGGTTGGTGGGGTTTTGCCCATCAAGATTAGTGAGCACAAAACACCAGGGTGCAATACCAGCCTAAGTGTGTGTGTGTGGGGGGAAACCTTGATAGGAATGTAAATTACTGTAACTTACTGACGTGTTCCTTAAAAGTATGAGGACCTGAATATGATCCCCAGTACCCACCAGGCATGCCACCATGTTATAATCCCAGTGCTGGGGACATGAAGACTAGAGGGAAATGTGACTTCAGGCTAATGAGAGAGACCCTGTCTGTTAAAAGTTGATTAGAGTTCCTGATTATGATGACTGAGGTTGCACAGACAAAAAGATGCACACCCATATACATGCAAAAAAAGCAAGAAACATAACCGTCTGGATTTATATGTATAAGAGCATCTGGGTATTAAATATGTCTGTACTCTTAAAGTTTGCTGATAATCTGTTGCAGCAATGCAAGAATTAGAATGGTGTATCTTCCTTAAATATAGTCATGACTTCTTATTTTGAAAACCTAGAGCTTGCAAAGTCGAGTTGGCAAGTTAAAGCACCTGACAACTTCTGGGCACTAGCATTGCCAGTTTTGGGAATTTTTCCTTCATAATATTAATCCTGCATTCTATTTCTGGGAAGGAAAAAGAAGAGCTTGCATATTTCATTTATTGATATCAGTGCTAAAAAGGGTCATTTAAAACACCTTTAGTGTATTTTGTATTTTTGGTGTGTGTTGCTGTTTTGAGAGATCTTTATCATTTGCAATTGAATGTCTAGACTAGAGGGATTCTTCTGTTTTTGAGATCCCTTTGCTCTGTATTCTAAAGAATTTATATCTTAGCTGGGCATGTGGCTCAGTGGTAGAGTACCTGCCTTGTATGCATAGAGCTGTGAGTTTGATCCCCAGTATAAACTGGGCATGGTAGTCTACACCTGTAATCCCAGCACTCAGGAAGTAGAGGCAGGAGGATCTGGAGTTCAAGGTCATTTGAGGATGACCCGTCTAAGAAGGAAACAAAAAGAATAGCAAAGTGATCTGAGATCTTGTTAGTGATTACTTGCTTTAGTTAGTTACTTTAAAAAGTTGTCTGGACTTAATTTATTAAGGTGACAAGTTTGAGTGTAATTGATTTTGCTTGTCATTTAGAGGTATGGTCTGGAAATTAGGTCTCTGTCTGCTTGCTTTTTTATTAGTAGTAGTTCAACTTCCATTGTTACAATTCTAAAAATGACATCCATAATTATAATAGAAGTAAAATAAAAATATAGTCAATCATTTTCTTTAACACTTTTCAATCTTTGGCTTTAATAATTGGAACTTTGAGAAAAGAAGACTTAGTTGTTTTCTTTTTTTTTTTTTTTTAATATTTTATTTATTTATTTTTTTTCAAGCAGAGAGATACAGAGAGAGAGAGAGAGAGAGAGAGAGAGAGAGAGAGAGAGAGAGAGAGAGAGAGAGAGAGAGAACACCAGGGCCACCACCTTGTGGGTCTGGCTTATGTGGGTCCTGGGGAATTGAACCCAGGGTCTTAGGCACCGGAAGCAAATGCCTTATCCGCTGAGCCATCTCTCCAGCCCATGTTTTCTTTCTCTAGTTATTGAGACATTTGTCCCTGTCTGGCCATAACATTAACTTTTGTGGTTTTTCCTATAGCATTCAAGCCCTATCATGAAATGTTTCTTCAGAGACTCATCCTTAGTCTCAACGCTGCTGGATTTGGTTTAGTAAATCTGGTGTGGGCACCTGAAGTCTTCATTTTAAGCAGCCATCTTAGAGGTTTAAAGAAATCAGAAACACACAAAAATCAATCTTTCTTTTTCTTTCTTTCTTTCTTTCTTTCTTTCTTTCTTTCTTTCTTTCTTTCTTTCTTCCTTTCTTCTTCTTTCTTTCTTTCTTTCTCTCTCTCTCTCTCTCTCTCTCTCTCTTTCTTTCTCTCTCTCTCCCTCCCTCCTTCCCTCCCTCCCTTCCTCCCTCCCTCCTTCCTTTCCTTTCTCATTCCCTTCCTCCTTCTCTCTCTCTCTCCTCTCTCCCTCCCTCCTTCCATTTCCCTTTCTTCTCCCCCTCCCTCTTTCCTCCCTTTTCATCTCCTCTCCTTGCCTCTGCTCAGGCCAACCTCAATCTTGTGATCCTCTGTCTCCTGGGTGTTGAGACAAGACTGTTACTGATCTTTATAGTTTGAAGTTTTGAAGTGAATACTTCAAAATCTCTTTTTGAGAGTTTTTTTTTTTTTTGTGGAGGCAGAATGCGTCATAAAATACATCCTCTGAAAATGTGACAAATGTTATAAATCTGTATTTAAACTCGCATTAGTAGTTTTTGTTTGTTTGTTTGTTTTTCTAGGGTCTTGCTCTAGCCCAGGCTGACCTGGAATTCACGATGTAGTATCAGGGTGGCCTTGAACTCACAGGGATTCTCCTTCCTCTGTCTCCTGATTAATGGTGTGTGCCACCATGTCTGGCCTGTTGTTTCTTAGTAGAATATGAGCAATAAGTCAAACTAATAGTATTCAGCTTCAAGACACATAGGTTAACTGATAATGCCAATGGTACGCTCTTGTTCTTTAGTGCCTGCTAAGACAGACAGGCTGACTAGTGATGTTAGAGTATGGTGTTCTGCATCAGTCCTCTGCATCGGGGCATGCATCGTTCAGTAGTTTCCTTCTGAAAAAAAATTGGATTTTAATATAAATTATAGTAATATTAAAAGTTTGGTACACCTTTTTGTGGTAAGGTAAGGAAAACTTGTCTGATACTGTTTATATCCTTCTAATTAAAATTTCCTGTTGGTTTACTGGTATATCTTTATGAAGAGAATTAACTTTCTGAAGCACAATAAATAGAAAACACTTAACCTTTCTTTTTGTTTTTCAATAATAGGAATCAAGTCCTGGAAATGTTTGATCATGCATATGGTAACTATATGGTAAGAACAATGCTTAACTATACATTTATATGAGCTATATGAGCTGATTGTGTGCATGGTTAACTTACATGTTTGAAACCTAAATTCTAGCACTTTTAAAGGAAAGGTTTTTTTTGTTTTTTAAAATATTTTATTTATTAGAGAGAGAGAGAGAGAGAGAGAGAGAGAGAGAGAGAGAGAGAGAGAGGCAGGCAGGCAGAGAGAATGGGCGCACCAGGGCCTCCAGCCACTACAAATGAACTCCAGACACATGCGCCCTCTTGTGTATCTGGCTTTACATGGGCACTGAGGAATCGAACTCAGGTCCTTCTGCGTCACAGGCAAATGCCTTAACCGCTAATCCATCTCTTCAGCCCTTAAAGGAAAGTTTTTAAAAAGTAGTGCAAATAGAAGCTAGTAGAGTATTCCTGGTGAGTATTCTGACCAAATCAATTTTATTGAACAGTTAAGAATAAATTGAAAATAGATTACATGATAAACAGCATTCATTGAGTGTTTTATAGTTAGGTATTATAGATATACACATGAAAAAGATGCATGGTTGGCTTTAAGGGGAATTCTCTTAAGAAAAGCTGTTTACCATTATTACTTTACTCTGTAAAGCAAGATAGACTATCACCTCGTCTCTTTCCAAATTATATCCTTGTGGGCTCTGATGTTTTGCTTTTTGCCATGCTTAGCCAGACTGGTTTAAAATGTTTCTAAGAATAGCAGTAGATTTTCTTTTCATCATTACAGCCTATAAAATGTATTTAGTAAAAGTTTAGCAGAGAACTAACTTTAATTTTATTTTACCCTATGTATTCCACTAATTCTGTGAATCCATTTCACTTATATTAACTAAATATCTTTATGTATCATATCATTATTCTTCTCTATGAATATCTAAATATATATACTTTATGTGTTTGTATATTTTTAAACATGTTTTATATTTGGTAATTCTTGTTCCCTTTTCATGTTATGTATTTGATAAAGACATTTGGCTTTTCAATAAATGTAGGACATGATGGTGATGAAGTTTTGTATATAAACTTATTGAAAACCAAGTTTTAAACTTTTACTGAGGGTAACCTTAGCTGTTCCTTTAATATTTCTTTAAATCATTTTTCTCTGGTTAATTCCATTTGGGGAAGTCCTAATTTAACAAGTCTAGGTTAATGGCCTAGAAATAGCCAGGTGGACTCATGCAAGACCCTCAAGCTATAACTAACTCATAAATGCATACTTTTGGTTCCAACATGGAGTAAAACAGTAGACAGCTAGGTGAATTTGCTGTGAAAAGGAGCCCCTTTTTACAAAGCATGGCATCTTCAATATTTCATCCAGTTTAGGTAAACAGTACAAAGTTATATCAATATGTTTTTTTCCTATTGTAGACTATAATTAATGGGCTTGTGACAGAGCAGGTACGGAGGGCAGCCCACATAGGACTATCTGGCCCAGTTCTAATGTGACTTTTTGTTATGATCAATTACATCTAAGTTTTTTTTTTTAATTTTGTGGTAATTTTTTAATTAAATATCTTTTTATTTTATTTTAAAAAATATTTTATTTATTCATTTTTCAAGCAGAGATATAGAGATTGAGAGAGAGTGTGAGAGAGAGAGAGAGAGAGAGAGAGAGAGAGAGAGAGAGAGAGAGAGAAAGAGAGAGAGAGAGAGAAAGAGAAAGAGAGTGCACCAGAGCCACCATCTTGTGGGTCTGGTATATGTGGGTCCTGGGGAATTGAACCCAGGGCCTTGGTCACTGGAGGCAAGTGCCTTAACCACTGAGCAATCTCTCCAGCCCCGCATCTAAGTTTTAAGTGAGGGATTTCCACTCTGAAGACTCAGAACTTCTGGCAGTTGCATCCTCTTCCTTCTCCCGAGGGAGCCCATATCCATCTTGGTCAATCCTCATCTGTAAGCCAGGGCAATACATATTTTAAATGTCAACTATCTTATAATGCAGAGCTCTTGCTATGTGCTTGTGCTGTGCTCAACCCATGAGTCCTGTACCCCAAAATTTAGTCTAGAATTTTTCAAGGTCTCAAAACAACACAGTTGAGAATCTGGGTACTTTTTAATCTGGTATTTGAAATTAGTTGAAAGTTTTTTCTAGTTTCTATACTGAAAAACACTATGAGCTTGCAGTAGAGTAAAAGCATCTAGGTTTCAGGGTAGATGGCTCTGAGTTCCAATCCTGGCTTGGCTGTTTACCTACTTGGACTCTACAGATCACTTAACCTTTGAAGGTGTTTTAGGAATGTAAGATGGGTAGAATTTTAAAGGGTTATTATAGACTATACAATTTTTAAGAACAGAGATTCTTTTAAATATTTAATAAAGTCAGCCTTTATGTCCTTTGCTTAGGTTGGTGCTTGGCTCATAAATACTTATTAAATTTTTAAAAAATATTTATTATTTATTAGAGGGGGAGGAAGGGAGAGAGAGACTATGGAAGTGGCAGGGCCTCTTACTGCTGCATATGAGCCACAGATGAATGTGCCACTTTATACATCTAGCTTTATTATATGGATACTGGGGAATTGAACCCAGGTTGTCAGGCTTTGCAATTAATCACCATTAACCACTGGACCATCTCTTCAGCCCTTAAATGTTCTTTGAAAGAACTAAATTGTATTGTGAAGATGAAATTTTATATTTTTTTATTTTTGATTCTTGTGGTATATCTTGGGTGTTTTAGACTCAAAGAAAAATGTGATCAATTTCTTAAAAATTGAAGCTTAATTTTGGAATCTGTAAATCTTGTAATCAGTTGCTTACTGTGCTTAATGTAAAGTGCCTGGCACATGGTGGATTTAAAAAGTTTTTTTGTATGTACATATAAATAGTATATGCACACACATGTGTGTGTATTTGTATGGTGGACAGTGTAGAACATCAGGTGTCCCATACCACTCATACACTTTATTTCCTTCGGACAGTTTCTTCCTGAAGTCTAGAGTTAGACTGGCCAACCACTTAGTCCCAGCCACCCTCTTGTCTCCACCCTGCTCAGCACTGGGGTTACAGGTTGTGCGGCAGTGCCCAGCTTTTTACCTGGGTGTTGGGGATTGGACTAAGGTCTTCACACTTGTGGTCCATTTCCCCATCCTAGATGATTGGCTTTTAATAAAGCTTAGTCTACAACTAGAATAACTCATGTCACTTCATTGGTTGCCAGGGAAAAATCACATTTTCTATATATAATCTAATTATGAACAAGGCTATATAATCTAATTATGAACAAGAACTCTCGACTTGGAATAGGGTACCTTGGGGTGTCTCTGCCACTCACCAGCTTGGTTACAATGGGAAAGTTACCTAATAGCCTTGAGTCTGTTTTGTCATCTCTGCAACATGGCTACAGTGGTTTGCTGTCTCTCAGGGTTGCACTGCACTTAGCAGTGTCTGGAGGTAGGAAGCACGCTGCTTCTGTAGCTCTGGCTACTGTTGTTATGCATTCTATGTCTGAAATTGAAATTTCCCTCCAAAGTGAGGTGTGGGGGCCAGTTTTTCGTTTGTTCTTTTTTTTTTTTCTTACCCCTTTGTGTATTGTTGCTGCGGGGGGCGGGGGGGTGTCTGTGTGTGATGTCTCTGGGTATTCTCCCCACGATGGCTCTTACAATCTTTCCACCCCCCTCTTCTGCTCAGTTCCCTGAGTCATGGTGGGTGAGTTTTAAGTCTGGTTTATTGTTGAGATCTTAAGTATCTCTGGATCTTTGCCCTGGGTTGTGATGGTAATGTTGGTGTCTGTCTCCACTGACCTTTCAAGGGTTATCAGACTTGCTGTGGTGATTGGTGTCCTGTTTGTTTCCTCACTTTCTCGTAGGTTTCATTTGGGCCCTGTGTGAAGGCTAGGTGTGGATTGTCTCCTGCCAGGATGTCAGCCATTATCCCATGTCTTGGAATTGAGTTGTCCCCGGCTCTCTAAGTGCCTTCTGGCCTGGAGCCTGGGGTCAGAGCAAGTCTAACTTCTTGAAAGAAATAAAAACTAGTCTTTTTGTTGTTATTTGTTTGTTTGTTTGTTTGTTTGAGACAGGGTCTCATGACCCAGGAGAGTCTTGATTTTGCCATGTAGTCCAGATTGGCCTCTTAGTTTATGACTCTCCTCCTCAGCCTCCCAAGTGCTGGCATTATAGCCCTGTGCCACCATGCTCACCCATCTTTTTGTTCTGTAAGCCAGAGAAACTATATTAAAATAAAATTTCCTCTGAATGTCCAGATTCATATGCATTTTCTGAGTAATTCTTCCTTTTTGCCCCTTTAATTTTTTTATTTGTCCAAATATGTATGATATACAGCTGACCAATCTTGTCATGAGAAGCACACGGTTGTGTGGCAGTAAGAGTGTCACATTGTTATACCTCTTCAGAAGCTCATCAGGCACATCTGAAACTCTACTGGATTTTTCTTTCTAATCATTTGTTTATCATAAGGAGTAATCTACAAAGTATTTTATAAGTGGTTCTATTGGGTGGATTTGTCATATGGTAAATGTTATAACTGCCAAACTGTTCTAAAGTGGTTGTAAGATTGGTTCCTCACCAGCTGTGTGAGTTTCGGTTTCTACACATCCTCTGAAACACTTGGTATTTTCAAGTCTTTAATTTTAGCTATGCTAGTGGGTGTAGTGGTATCTCATTATGGCTTTAATTTGATTTTTCCTGATGACTAATGATGTTGAAAGTCTACATCTGTTCAAATCTGTTTTTTTTTGTTTTAAAGTCATTTTTCTTGTTTCTGAGAGTTGTAAAAATTACTATATAGTCTAGATATGAGTCCTTTAGCATGTTTTGTAGGTATATTCTCCCAGTCTTTGATTTTCAGTTTTCAACAGTGACTTTGGAGGCACAAAAGTTTTAAATTGTGATCAAGTCCAATTTATCACTTTATGATTCATGCTCTTATATCTTATTTAAAAAATACTTTCATACTCCAAGATTACAAAGCTTTCTTTTCATCTTATTGATGTCTTATAATCATAGCTTGTTCTCTTAGATTTATGACTCATTTTGACTTAATATTTGCACATGATATGAAGATGATTTTCTTTTTCCCCCTCTGTTCGTTTGTTGAAATGAATATCCTTTTCTTACTCAATTACTTTGGCAGTTGACCATATATAGATACGGATCTCTTTCTAGGCTCTGTTGACTTTGTTTTGCTAATCCTTATACCAGTATCACATCGTCCTGATATTGCAACTTTGTGCGTTTTCAACTCAAGCAGTGTAAATCTGTCACATTTGTTTACTTTTTCAAAAAATTTTTTGGCTATTTTAGATATTTTGCATTTCCATGTAAATTTACAAATCACAAAAGAAATTTGCATCAATAATTTCTGTTTCAACAGCTCAATGAGTTTTCATTTAGGATTATATTGAATTTATAGGTTGATTTGGAAAGAATCAATTTCTTTTTTTTTAATGGATTCATCTGTTTCATATAGGGAAATAACATTTTGTTAATACTAGGCACCATAAAATGTAAAGACAATTACTGTCATAAACCTGGTTATACCTTCAAGGATTAAACATGGCTTTGTTTTAGTTACCCTCTTTGCATATAGTACAGAAAAAGATCTTTATGCTAGCACTATGTACATAAGAAGAGATCCAAATTACATGAGAGGCAGATAAAATTTGAATTCTTTAAACATTCATTAAATTAAGTTTTATAGTTACATCCAGGTTTATCTTCCTTTCACTAACTACGTTCCCTGTTAAGCACATCATAACAACAGCACAATGAAGTGAGTGATGAAATAAAAGAATTTGATACACTAGAAAACAGTGCTCAGTGATACATTTACATTCTATTTATGATTAAACATTTGATCATACTGTACCTTCCTACAGGATTACTGGCTAACTTGGGGGTGGGGTTTATACTGTTAATAGGTATTACTAACATGATAACTACTTCCCTTATAGGCAAACATTAGAGCTATAATTTCATTGGAATAAAACTGATTATGCAAGTTGACTGAGCAGTTTCTTAAATAATGTGGTTTATGAAACATGGGAAATGTTATCAAAGCTGCCCTGGACATACAATGGTTCTCAACCTGCTTTCTCCACATCAAGCTTAATCAGTACAGACCAACAGGGTCAATCATGTAATGCTTAATATGAACAAATGGGAGAAAAGAAAAAAAAATCTCTATGTACACGAATAAACAGGGGAACTAGATGCATTTTAGCAAGGAATGTCAGGTGTTAGTTCTGGATGAAACTGGTATTACAGTCTTCATTTCCACAGTTGTGTGCTGAGAGTCTGACCCGATGAGCTTCCAGACCACCCTGCTGTTGTGCTAGGGGGCTGGCCAAAGCCTGCTGTGGGGTTTGCACTACTGAGACTCATGCCGGCCATCTGCTGACTCATCTGTGAGAGGTTCCATTGAGGCTGTTGCGCTTGCGGCAGGCCAAACTTACTCTGTGGTGCACCCATCTGTTCCATCATTCCTCCTTGGGGGCCAACATTTTGAGGTAGTGGCATCACACCAGTTTGTGCATTTCCCATGAACCTGTTGGGCATGGGCATGCCCACCATCATGCTTGCATTTTGTCCCATCACGTTTCCTATGAGGCCAGGAGCTGCGGGCACTGGCACAGCAAGCGAAGGAAAGCCTTGAAATGCAGCAGCTGCTGGTGAGGTAAAGGGTACACTTGAAGGTCCCATAAACACGCCTGGAGTGCTTTGCTGCTGGATGGCTCCTGTGCCATATAGAGATAAGATGGAGTCTTTGGAGAGTTGTTTCTTGGCTACTTCTTCTGACTTTGGAGTTTGCTTAGTGAATAGATCCAGCTCTCCCGATGTAACTGTAGACAGGGTGGCAGCTGCTGGCACAAATGATGTCCCCTGCGCTGAAGGCATGACAATTGCAGGTAAGGGATTAGAAATCATCGGTCCAAAAATGTCCAGATCATCATTTATGGCTAGCACAGAACTTGTGTTCCCATTGGTCACTGGTGCTTCAGCTGGGCCATCCAATCCCAAAAGAGCAACAGTAGACTCCACAACATTTTTAGGGCTGGTACTCTTCTTAGGTTCCAGTGGTTGAGCTTCTTTCTTTTGTAGCTTCTCAGTTGTTAGTGTTTTCATAGGCTTTTCTGGCTCCTTTTCTCTCTTTTTTTCTTCCTTTCCCCCCTTTTCTTTATTTGTAATAGCGATGGCATTTTTATCATAGTATTTCTTTTCATATTAATCTCTGATGAAAAATTCTACTGCTTGATCTGTCTGTGGTCTTCGAAAGTTCTCTGGAAGATTGGCTTCATAAAGTAATCTTGCTTCAGTATTTCCCATATCTTGCATGCACTGTATTTGTTCTGGTGTCCATTGGTCTAAGTTGACTGACTTGACCCTGAATATATGAACCCCAAGATTTCTATGAATTCCAGCGCATCTGATGCAAATAAACACTCCAATGTTCCAAGAAACCCCTTTGGCCTTGCAGTGGGTGCAGTACTTGTTGTCCTCCTCCCGCAGCAGCTTGGATAGGATGAACTGGTGCTGCTCCTCATTCAGCTTCTGCGCCTTCTCCTGGCAGGAGCGCGTCGCCGTCTCGGAGGTGGGCAGGGTACCCGGTACCCGGTGGCGCTGCGACCACGGGCGGCTGGGCGACTCAGCCTGGAAGCGGCAGCTACGGCAGCGGTGGAGGAGGAGGCAGCGACGACGTGTCCCACCTCCTCGCCTGCCTGCCTGCCTGCCTGCCTGCCGCTCGCTCCGCTCCAAGAATCAATTTCTTAATGTTGAGCTTCCAGTATATGAATATTGTGTCTCTGTCCATCTATTTAGGCTGCATTTAGTGTCTTGGCAAAGTTTTATAGCTTTTAATATATTGTTCATCTTTTGTTAAATTTCTCCATACATTTCCTATTTTTATGGTTTTTTCAAATTAATATTTTAATTACTATTCATTGCTGTTAAAAGAAAACCTTTTGTCTGTTGACCTAGTATCCTGCATCTTTCCTAAACTCATTTCTCTTTCTAGGAGTCTTTTTTTTCTTCTCTTTTTTAGATTAATTAGGAGTTACCATATTGGCATGTCCTCTACAAACAAAGCTACTTTCACTTTGTGCTCTGCAATCTCTATGTCCTCTTCTTGGCTGATGGCAGGACCTAGTGTTACTGAGATTGAGGTTATTTTCATAGATACACCTTGTCAGCCTAAATTCCTACTTTGCTGAGAATTTTTATTATGAAAAGGTATTGAATTTTATCACTTGCTTTTTTTGTCTCTGGCTGCAATCTTTGTATTTGAAAATCTTTCAGAAGCATGACTTTGTTAAATATCTCCTAATGTCATCATCACATGACAGTTTTTTTTATCAGTTTCATTTATTGTTTACCAAAACCAAATCAACTAAGAGATATTGATAATTTTGGAAACTTTTGTTCTTAACAAACTTGGAGGACAATTTTGAAATACACTCACTTTAACTCTGTAGGGATTAATTTATAATCATGTGAGACAACTCATTTTTATACTTGTTTCTCAGTGCTAAGCAACAGTTTATAGAATATGGTTCTTAAAAGTAATAAGGGTTCAGTGTAAGATTGGAGTCTTACCACTTACTCAACATGTAAATCTGGGGAATGTGAGTGTAAGTAATGAACAGCAGAGTGGGAGAACGACAGCTGGTAAACTGTACAGGTGCAGTCAGCAGCCAGTACGCATGTGCTCAGTATGGGAGGGTGGCTCACCGAGCAGACTTTGTTTTGTGAAGGCTTTGTCTTAACGGTGGGAACTGGAATAAAACATGAAGATGTCCATGATGTTTTTGAATTGTTAAAATTATATATATTTTATATTTTAATAATATAGTTAATCATTATTCTTAGTGGAATAGCTTCTCTTTCCTTTAGTTGTAGAATCAGTTGTACTAAGAGGTGCATTGTTGCTTCTGTTTGGACTTGGTGCTTTTAGAACAGAACTGGTCACTTGAGAGCCCCAGTCATTCAGTCTGATGTGTGGATTAGCTTTGTGTTTTAGCCTTAGGGCTTGGGCTGACTTACGTATGTGGACTCTTGACTCCAGCTGTAGTAGAGGGTGACACTGAACTTCAAATAGCCAGGAGGCTTCACGCCTGGCCCTCCTGCTGTGCCACGTATGCACTGCTCTGACCTTATGCAAACCCTCTGTAGTTTGCTTTGTGGCTAACCCAAAGAGAGGCTGTGGTTTTATTTTTATCCTTCATCTGGAAACAAAGGGCAAAAAGTACTATTACACCTAGCTCAAAGCTACTTTGATTATTCTGCTTTGTAATGCTACTGATACTCTAATTATCTACACAAGTTCAGGATTTGAATTTATATCTAATTTAGAGCTTGAATTCATATTTAATTTCAGATAAAAGTATTTGTATCTGTTTCACAAAACCCTAAAAATAGTAGTATGCAGTTTCGAAGCAGTGGTTTAAAATAGTAAGGAACTTTTTTACAGCCAAATTAACCTTTGAGTGATCTTTTTACAAAGCACCTTCCAAAGAACAGTTTCCTTGACTTCTAAGTGTTACTCATGTGCTAATAATGAAAATAATAAAGAACAAAATGTTTACTCTGGGAAATTAGTTCTACTGAGGTTGAAAATGTAGTAATTAGGAATTTGACATGTGAGGATGAATATGAGAGCCATTAGAAATTGGGCTGAACTGTATCATTAAAGTGATGAAAGTATAGTAGCAAACTCAGAATTTGCCTGTAGATTCCAATTATGTCAACATACTATTGTCCGACATTCTCTCTGTGACTGATCACGATGTGCAGCTGTGTTCGGTTTACTTGGGTGGTTGAACCTTCAGTGCTGTTTGTGGTGTTTACCCTGCTTTAAAAGTTTGTGGCTTTCTTTGTATTTTTGTCTTTCTTTTTCTGTTGACTATGTGTTTAGTATTCCTTGTTCTGTTTTTCTTCTGCTTGCATGCTATGAGTGTGTAGTGTAGACAGTTGAGTTGAGTAGAGAGAGTCATCTATGATGTACTGAAGACCTTGGAAACTGCCGTAGCAGTTCCGGTGAGTGTAAAAAGATGGCCAAACTGTGCCTTCAAATTTCTGAAGGAAAGAATATCTGCCTGAAGCATTTCAGATTGTGCAGATTGGTCTTCAGGTATAAGAAGGGGAGGAGATAACCTAAGTCATAGAAACAGAATACCTACAGTGCTTTTCAAAACAAGTAAGAGTATATCAGGCAACTGGGACTAGAGTCAAAATAAAAACTCAGGCCTGGAGAACCTGAGAAAGCAATGTAAGAACTCAGCAAAGTGGGAGAGAGAAGCAAGTGCTTGCGTCCCTTGAGCATCATGCTTACTTACACCAGCACCTCTGGGAGCTGCATTCCAGACAGAAAGTCAAAGCTACAAGCCTTCAAAATTTGTCATCTCTATCCTGTGAGGCTTATATGTACAGAGAAAAATAGCAAAACTAGTCTTTACTATATTTCAAAATAGTAAAATACTGAAAAATAAGGCCCTTTTCTCTCAAAGTATTTTGAAAATTTCTTGCTTTGCCTATGAACTTTGTGTATCACTCAGGGTACAAAACAAGCATCTCCTGTGTTTGGTGAATTGTTTTCTAAGTTTGGGGTTAGCGTCAAATGTTTTACACTGTGCTTTTTTTGTGGTATGAACTATATCTAGAATTTTCTTTTCAGGATCATTTCCTCTGTGACATCTTTCTCCTCTAGGTCACAACCACTTTCCTGTTATGTCAATAATTTTGCCTTCACTAACTCTGCAAACCTATACCTGGAATGATGGCAATGTTCATCTGTAGAGTCAGCCATTTCTTCTATATGCCTATTGATGTTCGGCTCACATTTCACTTAAAACACTTGTAGTTTTCTTTTTTTCCCCTTCTTTTTCGCTCCTTCCCTTCTCCCCTAAACTTTGATCTTTGTTGGCTAATTCCCTTTGATTATCCATTTTGTAACCTTTCATGTAGGATGATTATCACAGGTGACATGCAAGGAGTACAGTTTGTTTCTGTGTGGCCTTCTGAAAAACATTACATACACACTCACATCAGTTACTGAGGGCCTCTGAGGAAGTTGTGTGATTGATCTCCGTCATGATACGTGATAACATGCACACTGAAAACTAGCACCAAAGCTGCAGTAACAGGACACAATAACTTGTATTTAAATAAATGCCTTGGTAGCCGACATTTGAACCATGTTGTTAAACATTTATTTAACCAAGTTGTAAGTTTTGAAACTCATGCATAATGAAACCACTCATAGAGTCTCTAAAAACAAAGCAGTTAAAAATCTGAAATTGTGCACAAAAAAGTTAGGAGTATGCTAATCCTGCTACACTTATCAGGAATTAAAAAAGAATCTTTCCATGGAGGATGGCACAGAAGTCTGTCTTTTTTTCTGTTCTTTTAGGAAATCTTAATTGAGACTGAAACATTTAGTTAGCTGGATGTTTCTCATAATCATGTTTTGTTGATCTTGGAAAAGTCTTTCAGGAACTTCCCCTTGCTGAGGAAAATAAAAGTTTAACAAGCCTTTCTTGTATTTCTCCTTTTCTCTTAAGATTCATCACAGGAATGTGGGGATATTCTAGTGCAATTTCACAGAAGCAACTATATAACTGACAGGACCCTGTTCTGGCTTTGGGCTATGTATGTAGGGCCAACAACCTTGACTCCTGAACCATCTGGGCACTACCATAGCCCCACTAAAGCCTGCTCTGTTCCCATTGTCTGTGTTGTAGTCTGCAGTTTTCTTCTCTACTCCACACTACATACAGGAAAATGGACTTATTTTGAAGCTTGCCTACATCTTAAGATCATTTCTTGAAAATTTATTTAGGGGCTAGGGAGATGGCTCAGTCAATGAAGTACTTGCTTTGCAAGTATGAGAACTTGGGTTTGGATCCCCCAGCACTTATGTAAAAGTTGGGTGTGGTGATGTGTACCTCTAATCCCAGTTCTGGGGAAGCAAAGGCAGGAGGATCTGTAGGTCTAACTGGCTAGCTTAATAAGTAAAATCCAGGTTCAGTGAAAGACCCTGTTTCATAAAAAGAAGTGGAGACCAATTAAGAAGACATTCAATGACAGCCTCCAGCCTGCACAGATGCGCGCGCGCGCACACACGCACACGCACACACACGTATACAAGAAAGAGTAAGAAGCTATTCAGCATTTCATTGTATTTACAGTGTATGGGAAAGAAGGTTTTACCTGTACTTCATTACCATCTAGGCTGGAAATGAACTATCCTAGTCATTTTTTTTAAAAATCCCAGACTTTCAATTTATAGAGTACCTATTAATGAATGAAGATATGCATGTGAGCCCTGTGAGAAGAAACTGAGTTCATTAAAGAAGATTTGAGTTAATACAGCTAGGTACTGTGTGCCTAGGTGGGAAAAGTCACTGTAAAGCTAGCAGTTCTCGCCAAATTTGGTTCTTCCAATTAAAACTTAATGTTTGGGGGATATTTTAAAGTTGTCCAAAGTAACTGAAAAAGCATGTTACAAAGATAGAATAACTGATAATGATGGAAATAGGCAAGTGCATGTGCATGGAAGAGGGACTTTATAGCTGTGTCGTTAGACAGTTTTGAGCAAAGAAAACCCCTATTTCAAGCAATTGGGGAAGAACAGAATTTTTACATGGTGACTATTTTGGGAGTATATCATTGTACCACTATTACACATTAGAAACAAAAGTAAGTTCCAGATAGAGTAAGTTTACGAAGTTGTAAAAGAAATAAAATAAGAGCAGTATTTTCCAAGGTGCAACAGTCTTGTCTAGCAGGTTTGAGATCTAGAAACCAGCAAGGAGAGCTAGGTGTGCTTAGCCACGTCTGCATCTAGTTAAAGCACCACAGACCAAAATTCAAAGCTAAGCAAAGGATAAAAATATCCACAGTACATAACAGACAGTGTTTAATTTGTTTCTTTGGGCTACAAAACTAACCATTAGAGAAATGGACTTCTTAAATAAAAGTGTGAAGAAGATGCCTGTGCTTGCTAATACTGGAACTTGAGATACTATTTTTTTCAGTCAGGGATGGACAACATGTAAAGCACTGACCATGTTGTATGTGAGAGTATGATGGATTGTAGTTGATGCCCTCAGTTGGGTTGTAGCTATCAAAAATTCATTGCCTGTCACCTTGACCCAGGAGGTCACTTTTTAAGTTATCCAAGTGATAGCATATACATGAAATGTGTATGTGAACATGGGTGTTTATTGAAGCATTGTTTATATGGTGAAAAATTGAAGACCTGCATGTTCCTCAATGCAGGAAAAAATAATCGGTTTATCCATACTGTAGATCCCTGTATCAAGTCTTGTTAGGCTATAGGCTCTGGAGTTAGGTTACCTGGCTTTGAACTCTGGATTCGTCATTTATTGGCTGCCTGACCTAGGCTTATTTTCTCTGTGCCCCAATTTTCTCATCTGTGAAATGAAGATAATTGAATCTCCTTCAAAGGGTAGGTGAAGTAATTATTTTAATGTGTTAGAAGAGTGTTGAAAAGACACTCAAATATTAGTATTATCTTTGCTATTATCACTAATAACACTTTGTTATTATTAGGAAAAAAGTTTCTATCATGGGGGAAGCATTTTAACATGGGGAAAAAAAACCTTTGTGTTAAGTAAAACAAATTCTGAAATAGTGTGTGCGTATGGCATAAGCACCTCTTTGTAAATAGAATTTCAAAATTAGGGCTTGGGTAGGAGGTCAGTGATAAAGTGCTTGCCTAACTTGCCCTAGCTAGGCCTTGGATTCATACACATTTACATATGAGAAATTAGGCTATCTTCACCATTATCTATCACCAGAGAAAGGACTCTGATAAAGAAGGCCCACTAAACTGACCTGGGTTTTGTTCAGGTCTCATTTCTAAGGTGGGCATAGTGGTGCATGCCTGGAATCTCAGCACTCAGGAGGCTCAGGCAGGAGGGTTATGGGTTCCATGCCAGCAAGTGTTCTAAAATTATACATGTGCATGTATTTGAATATTTATGGATAAGTCTGCAAGGATAAATGTTACTCTTAATAATAACTTCTGGGGAGTGAGATTAGATTGGAATTAGATCAGTTTTTAAAAGAAATTTATTTGGCTTTGTAAACTATATGTTACATTCTTCATTAATTTTAAAATTTTCTACAGAGTATATAAATGGTTCACTTTTTCACTAGTCTTTATTTTTTTAAACTGTGAAAGATCATCTTTCTAATGTTAGGTACTTTCTCTATTTTCCTTAGTGATTTACTAAGGTTTTTTTCCACCCTCTCCCCCCCCAGGAACATGCTTATCCAGCTGATGAGCTAATGCCTTTAACCTGCAGAGGACGTGTCAGAGGCCAGGAGCCAAGTCGGGGAGATGTTGATGATGCCTTGGGAAAGTGAGTATAATAAGCCCAAATCTTTAGACGACTTAGAGGAAATTTGCAATCATATTGCTCAGAATTGGCCAAATTTTAAAGACTACTTTAAGTACATTAAGTTTTTTTTTTTTAATTTTAAAGTAATGTATCTTTAGATCCAAGAAAGTTAGCTTGTTAAGCTGGATGCAAGTTTTAACAAAAAAATTATTTGTTTATTTATTTGCATGTATGTTTATGGGCACACAGGGCCCCTTGTGGCTACAAGCCCCAGATGCTTGCCTCACTTTTTGCCTCCAGCTTATGTGGATGGCTTGTGAATTGAACCCAGGCTGGCAGGCTTTACAGGCATATGCCTTTAACTGCTGAGCCATCTTCTCAGCCCCTAAAAAATTTTGAAAATGTACATGAAATCACTAACACATTATAAGGTATTGCTGCATATTCATGCTTGTGACATATTTTTATTTATTTTGTGGTGCCAGGCATCAAAACCATGACATTGTGCTTTATATTTTCATCTATTTTAAAGATAGCTGATGAATTATGGATCATAAGTGATTCACGAGTCTTCTCAGACTATTTCCTTACTGTGTAGTCACAGTGTCCTGTAGACACATGGATACTTATTAGAAGCACCAGTCAGTAGGATGTAGACAACTCTGCTTATGCATTCCTGGCTGGAATACTTCCAGTCCTCATGTTTTGTATCTTGTTGTATTTGTTCTTAGGTTTTCCCTGACACTGATTGATTCTTTGGACACTCTTGTGGTAGGTTCTACTTTTCTTGGAATTATTTTATAAAATTCATAATATCCACAATCAAGTATTATAAATGTAATCAACAATATAACTGTGGAATACAAGCCTTAATAATGTAAGATGTTCAAATCTCTGCTTCTGAAGAAACTTTGAGCATCATTAGTTTGATGGTGTTGAATAATGGTAGAATTATGTAGAATAATGGAAATTCTCAATTTAGGGAGATGCCATCTTAGGAAGGTGTTCCCCTTGCTTTGGAGGAGACTGAAGATGTTAGAAGAAATGTAACTATAAAATACTATTGTTACTCTTGTTCCATAGTTATATATGTTCCATAGTTATATATTACAGTAATACTGAAATTATTAAAATAGAACCTTAATGTTATGTTCAAAAAATTACTTCTTCCAGAAGTGATTTTTAGCCAAGTGCTACCTTTTTGGCTCTCCTTTTAAACCTCTTATAAGTAGAAATTACATGAATTATTTGTGATGGCACAAAAGAAATACTGACTTCAAGATGTCATGATCTCTAAATTCAGTGTTTTTCTTGTGTTTCACCTTTATGGAATAAAAGTAGGCCTGTTTAAGGATTCTCTTTTTTTTTTAATTTAATATTTATTGTCCATAATGAGTTACATTATTTAGTGGGCAAACCATGCGTTGTTATCCCGACTTCCCCAATTCCCCCCCTCCCCATCCCTGATCAGTTGTATATCCTCCTTCGTGGGCTGTCTGTATTAGTCCTTGTGGCAAGGGATCCTGTATATCTTAGTACTCATCTCGGTCTTCCTTAC